>SNQJ01S0029174.1:178361-199871 GCA_010110895.2 Picea sitchensis
GAAGTATAGATGTTGCAAGCAATAGAATGCTACAATTTTATTGAAGCCGCTACAAGTATGCTATGGGAATTCTATGTGAGGCGCTATAAGAACTTCATCTTCAACAGTGCTAGGAAAACTTCCTTCCCATAATTTTCTATGGGGTCATTTAAGGTTTCTATAGGTTATCATGGATAGAAATTTAGGTTAGTTGTGATCAACTTTACTGAAACTATAGGTATGGTTAGTTTGAAAATGCAAAGGAGACATTTGAGGTCGTGTTTGACTTTGATAAAATGCTTGATTTATTCATTTTACATCTAAATCCAAGTTCCTTGAGACGCCTTGCACTAAAGTTGGAACAGAGTAATGCTTTACAAAGTTTACATTGTACAATTGAATGTGGCTTAGAAAAGTGAACTGCTAAAGAACAAAATTGAATCTTCAAAGAACAATTAAACCTGGTCTGATTGTTGAAAAGTTTATTTCTCTTGAAGAATCATATTTATATGCATTTGTTGAATATTTAGTTGTATAAAAAAATATTTTCTATATTTTCTCTTTAGAAATGGATTAAAATAGGCAACGCAATTGCCTCCTATGATCTATTAAACTTAGAAAATTGTTGTTGTAATTATGTAGACCCCCAAAATTGTAGGATCCATAAAGTTTTATAGAGAGTGGGAAGGTTTGTTTGATATGCAAGGTAGTCAATGTGCTTGATATTTTATTCCCGGGTAAAATTATGAAGATGGGTAACACTTTCGTGACAATCGGGTCTCAAAAATTCCTAGTGGCAATTTTTTGGCTGAAAAAATGTTGCTAGGAATTTTTTCGGTCAAAACTTTGCACGTCAAATTGAACGATGCCCTGACGCCGCCCTCGAAATTTGTGTATAATGTTTTTCGGATGAATTATTTTCCTGTGGTAAGAATATTTCGGCCGAAAGACTTTTCGGCCAAAACGTTTATTCCGTTAATATCTAGGTTTCGACCGAAAGATTATTTCGGCCGAAAACATGAAATTGGGACTAAAAACAAAAACCAGAGAATTTCCCCAAGCTTACCTGAACTTTGGAGTTTGTGGACTCCTGCAAATACTGAGAATTTGGTTTCAAAAATGACACCAACATTTCCAAAATTGAATCTACTTTCAAACCAATAATTTGTTTTCATTTTCTTTATTTTTATCTAATTTTATTTAATTTTTTAAAAAAATCACTCCATAATATTTTCAGCAGACATTATGATTCAGTGAAATGAAATATCGATATCTCTAAAAATATACAGTGAAAAATTTAGACTCGGTGACATTCAAGTCAACAACTCCGTCTACATTAGTCAACGATTTCCTCAAATCTAATCACTCACCAGTCACGCCATTCTTCTAAAACACGTCGCAAACGCGCTTTACATTCTTCACATTCATTGACTTTCAAGCAACGACTTCGCTTACATTTTTTAAAGTCTAAATCAGTGAGGTCACTCTTTTTTTCTATTATTTGTTTCAACGGTTTTAGTGAGATTGTAAATTTTCCTTACAGTTTTTTTAAGTCTATTTTTCATTTTAACAAAATTGTAATATATGTTAAATTGAGTTACTATGGTAAGAGTTTTTAACTATTAACCCAAGTTCATCCAAAATTTTGATATTTGTGCTTTTACTTTTAAATTTCTAGGACAATGGTAATGCATTTAATGTTGTGAGAGAAGTGCCTTTCATAATTACATGGATAATTTGATATCAAAAATAGAAAGTAGGATGAGTGAGGGTTATATAAATATTTAATATTTAAGTTTGTTGGTTGTTATGATAATATAAGGAATGTTACAAGGACTTCCCCACACAAGAACTTCTTCTGGAAGATGGTGGGAGATTTTTTAAGAGTAGTATTACTTCATATTGGTCTAAGTCTAGAAGTAACTGACTAGATTATGGGGTGTGTAAGTTCTGCAAATTTATCTGTCTTAATTAATGGAAGTCCTTCCAACTTTTTTAGAAATTCTAGAGGATTGAGGCAAGGCTTCCCTCTTTATCTACTACTGCTTGTATTTATTGTTGAAGGACATGTAGACTTATCCTCAAGCTTGTTGAAGAAGGTAAAATTGAAAGAGTCTTAGATGTAAATGGAATTAGAATTACACACTTACTTTTTGGGGATGATGTTATTTTATTTAGGAATGATACTCTCTCAGAATGGCAAGCATTAAATGAGGAACTTGACTTGTTTTGTAATGCTACTGGTATGTCCTTCAATTCACAGAAGTCTCTTTTTTAAGAAGAGGTGTGGATAGGGGAAGAGCTCTTACTTATAAAAGGATTTTTTCCTTTGGTAAATTCTCTAGATGTTGGTTTCAAATATCTAGGGTTCTTTATAAAACCAAATTGTTATACTTTGGCTGATTGGAGCTGGTTGAAAAAAAAATTGAAATTTTTTTTTCAAATTGGAGCCACAGATGGCTCATCTTAGGAGGAAGGTTTACTTTTGGAGAATGAGCTGGTTGGCGCATTGGCGATGGGGAAATTGGTGTTACCTTTTTTTAGTAGCACTAGAGTTTGGTTTTAAAAGTTTACAATGGCATAACACCTATTTTCAGAATCTGGTAGGAAGGATTTATTGGCGGGACACCATATTTAGTATTGTTTTTAAATTAATGCAGGTGGGTTTAATGGAGTCCTTACTATTTTTAGATCTGGTTTTTCGCAACCTGTGGAGAAATTTTGACGGATAGGATTAGCGGAGTATCCTTGTTGTTCATATGGTTTTGGTGGTAGTTTTAGCGGTGTATCCACTGTTGTTCGTAGGTTGATGATTTATGACACATTTATTGAATGATAAATGTTTCAGATAAGTGGATGTCCATGTGGTAGTTTCCTTATCGTTTTCTGAACTGATCCTTGTGCTAGCATACTTCCAAACCGTTTGATCCTTCTCCTCTGGATGGAAAAAGAAGTCAGAGCCTCCCAGGGCTTTACAGATGAGGTGTCCTGGCAACTTGAACGTCCCTTCTACACTGATGGAGCACTAAATAACAAAAAATGTGGCAACCTTTACATGAAGAATTGCCTTACCTCGGACAAGGCACTGACCAGGCTTTTACTATCTCCATCAAAGGATTTCCGGTTAAGTGAACGGGGTTATGGTGATAACATACACCAGAATGTGTTATCATTTGGCGTTAATGGAGAGCCTTCAGAACAACTACATTGCCAACAGTTCTCGGGTGAGATTGTTTTAGAACATCCATCCTTTTCTGATTTGTATATGGGATGGGGTTCTGAGCAACTCGAGAAGCCATTAGGGGGAGTGGTAACAAAAATTAGTAGGGTTGTGGTGTCCCCTATACAGATATGAGAACACATCAAGCACATTAGCGAAAAGAAGGATGACACACACAGGGAAAGATTGTGTGTGAAGGAGCAGCAAAGGAAGAAGGTGACATGGGTCTGGAAACCTAAGAAAGTTAGACAGAGGTTGGTAATAGGCATGGATGTGGGTTTAAAAGAAACAATAAACTTATCTCTCTACACGTTAGTTGGGAGGTTCGCATATAAGAAAAAGTGTGACATCTCTTTCTCTACGTGGATGAAGAAAACTTGGATACCCATCATTGAATAAGAACCAAAATACCTTACCTTGCCTTCTAGTTGGTTCAGTCTAGATTTTAACCTCCCAGAAGATGCAGAGACTATTCTAAATGGTTTTTGGGACTACGAGGGTGGTAATGTCATGTTAAAGAGGTGGTGCACCAGTTTCGACCCTGCCACAGAGTATTTCAGATTTTGACATGTCTAGGTTCTATTGCTCGAACTGCCACTCAAATTAAGGAATATGAGTGCCTTAAAGGCCATTGAGAACCTGTTAGGTTGTTTCCTCAAATGTGATGAAAAGGGTCTTCACAATCCAGACAAGTGCATGGAACGTATATTGGTTGAAGTGGATACCCATGTTGGGCTTATGGAATCACTTGAACTGGAGTGGAGAGGACAAGTAATGGTGCAACGACTTGACTATCAGGGTCTGCCTTTTCGGTGTAGGTTTTGTAGAAGGACTGGGCATCTTCGACATGATTTTCCTACATGGAATGGGCCGAGATATGTGGATGACTCCATGGATACACATGTCAACGATTTGTACATCAGTGAGGGGGATGTTGAAGAGGTGGGGATGGTTACTTCGGTGCCGGAAGCAGATTCTTCAAAAATCTTTTTCGACTCATATCTCAGTAAGTTGGAATTATATTGTCCCTCCTTATTTTTTAAGCTTTCATCTTGGGAGAAGGATTTTTTGGAAAAGACCTTTCCCTCCCACTTGTTTTCTCTCCCTGAGACTACTAGTGCCACCAAGAGTACTATGGATTTGGGAGGGTTGAACATGGGTGATGTTAGGGTTACCGAGGCCTTGTTACCTAACAAACCCATCCCTACTCTGCCTGATTCATACACCATTGTTTTTGGGGGAGCTCCGAAGATTCCTGCACAACTAATCTCTACTGAACTTGAGAATGCCCAGTCGCCGGATACAGACTATGAAGCACTGATATCAACCTTAGACGATTCAGTTAGTCCCATACCTCTACAAACCTTCTGGGGTTCTGAAGCCTATCAAGGAAGCACTGAGTGCGTTCTGGGATCATTTTGTGACTACTGGAGATGTAGGAAAAGGAAAGGAATTGGCATGGTCACGTGGTTTGGTTCTGGAGGTCTCTCAAATTAAGACTCGTAGTGCTCGCAAGAAATTAGGATCATCACCTGCATTGGGGACTCAACAAACTGTTACTAGACATGATTTAGGGGTGTTTAGAGGCGTTAAAGCCCTCGCAAGGGCCAAGATATGATCCTTATATCTCGGAACATAAGAGGGGTTGGGGGCCTCCTAAAAATTCCTACCATTCATAGAATTTTCTCCATTAATAAGCATGCCATCATTTTTTTCCAAGAGACTCTTGTCTCTGCGGAAAGAGCAAGAAAGTTTTTGTGCACGATTTTCCATGATTGGATGACCACTGCTATTAGTTCTATTGGGACATATGGAGGCCTGTTAGTGGCTTGGAATCCTAATATTCCTTAAATTGTAATATCTGTTAAATTGAGTTACCATGGTAAGAGTTTTTAACAATTAATGGACATTGTAGTATATAGTTGTAACAATGAAAATGAGGTGGTTGGCGCATTGGCGATGGGGAAACTGGTGTTACCTTTTTCAGTAGCACTAGATTTTGGTTTTAAAAGTTTACAATGGCGGAACACCTATTTTTAGAATCTGGTAGGAAGGATTTATTGGCGGGACATCATATTTAGTATTGTTTTTAAATTAATGCAGGTGGGTTTAATGGAGTCCTTACTATTTTTAGATCTGGTTTTTCGCAACTTGTGGAGAAATTTTGACAGATAGGATTAGCAGAGTATCCTCGGTGTTCATATGGTTTTGGTGGTAGTTTTAGTGGTGTATCCACTGTTGTTCGTAGGTTGATGATTTATGACACATTTATTGAATGATAAATGTTTCGGATAAGTGGATGTCCATGTGTTAGTTTCCTTATCGTTTTCTGAACTGATCCTTGTGCTGGCATACTTCCAAACCATTTGATACTTCTCCTCTGGATGGCAGAAGAAGTCAGAG
The DNA here is from genome assembly GCA_010110895.2 of Picea sitchensis. NCBI lineage: Eukaryota > Viridiplantae > Streptophyta > Pinopsida > Pinales > Pinaceae > Picea > Picea sitchensis. The sequence goes on from SNQJ01S0029174.1 coordinate 183,964, forward strand.
CCTCCCAGGGCTCTACAGATGAGGTGTCCTGGCAACTTGAACGTCCCTTCTACACTGATGGAGCACTAAATAACAAAAAATGTCGTAACCTTTACATGAAGAATTGCCTTACCTCGGACAAGGCACCGACCAGGATTTTACTATCTCCATCAAAGGATTTCCAGTTAAGTGAATGGGGTTATGGTGATAACATACGCCAGAATGTGTTATCATTTGGCGTTAATGGAGAGCCTTTAGAACGACTACATTGCCAACAGTTCTCGGGTGAGACTGTTTTAGAACATCCATCCTTTTCTGATTTGTATATGGGACGAGGTTCTGAGCAACTCGGGAAGCCATTAGGGGGAGTGGTAACACAAAATAGTAGGTTTGTGGTGTCCCCTATACATTAGCGAAAAGAAGGATGACACACACAGGGAAAGATTGTGTGTGAAGGAGCAGCAAAGGAAGAAGGTGACATGGGTCTGGAAACCCAAGAAAGTTAGACAGAGGTTGGTAATAGGCATGGATGTGGGTTTAAAAGAAACAATAAACTTATCTCTCTGTACGTTAGTTGGGAGGTTCGCATATAAGAAAAAGTGTGACATCTCCTTCTCTACGTGGATGAAGAAAACTTGGATACCCATCATTGGGTAAGAACCAAAATACCTTACCTTGCCTTCTAGTTGGTTCAGTCTAGTCTTTAAGCTCCCAGAAGATGCAGAGACGATTCTAAATGGTTTTTAGGACTACGAGGGTGACAGTGTCATGTTAAAGAGGTGGTGCACCAGTTTCGACCCTGCCACAGAGTATTTCAGATTTTGACATGTCTAGGTTCTGTTGCCCAGACTGCCACTCAAATTAAGGAATATGAGTGCCTTAAAGGCCATTTAGAACCTGTTAGGTCGTTTCCTCAAATGTGATGAAAAGGGTCTTCACAATCCAGACAATTGCATGAAAGGTATATTGGTTGAAGTGGATATCCATGTTGGGCTTATGGAATCACTTGAACGGGAGTGGAGAGGACAAGTAATGGTGCAACAACTTGACTATCAGGGTCTGCCTTTTCGGTGTAGGTTTTGTAGAAGGACTGGGCATCTCCGACATGATTTTCCTACATGGAATGGGCCGAGAGATGTGTGTGACTCCATGGATACACATGTCAAGGACTTGTACATGAGTGAGGGGGATGTTGAAGAGGTGGGGACATTTACTTCGGTGCCGGAAGCAGATTCTTCAAAAATCTTTTTCGACTCATATCTCAGTAAGTTAAAATTATATTGTCCCTCCTTATTTTTTAAGCTTTCATCTTGGCAGAAGGATTTTTTGGAAAAGACCTTTCCCTCCCACTTGTTTTCTCTCCCCGAGACTACTAGTGCCTCCAAGAGTACTCTAGATTTGGGAGGGTTGACCCTGGGTGATGTTAGGGTTACCGAGGCCTTGTTACCTGACAAAACCATCCCTACTCTGCCTGAGTCATACACCATTGTTTTGGGGGGAGCTTCGGAGATTCCTGCACAACTAATCTCTACTGAACTTGAGAATGCTCAGTCGCTTGATACAGACTATGAAGCACTGATATCAACCTTAGACGATTTAGTTAGTCCCATACCTCTACAAACCTTCTGGGGTTCAAAAGCCTATCAGGGAAGCACTGAGTGCGTTCTAGGACCATTTGTGACTACTGGAGATGTAGGAAAAGGAAAGGAATTGGCATGGTCACGTGGTTTGGTTCTGGAGGTCTCTCCAATTAAGACTCGTAGTGCTCGCAAGAAATTAGGATCATCACCTGCATTGGGGACTCAACAAACTGTTACTAGACATGATTTAGGGGTGCTTAGAGGCGTTAAAGCCCTCGCAAGGGCCAAGATATGATCCTTATCTCTCTGAACATAAGAGGGGTTGGGGGCCTCCTAAAAATTCCTACCATTCATAGAATTTTCTCCATTAATAAGCATGCCATCATTTTTTTCCAAGAGACTCTTGTCTCTGCGGAAAGAGCAAGAAAGTTTTTGTGCACGATTTTCCCTGATTGGATGACCACTGCTATTAGTTCTATTGGGACATATGGAGGCATGTTAGTGGCTTGGAATCCTAATATTTTTTAATTACAATAATTTCTAAGTATCGGTGGAATTATTTTGACAGGTATCCACCTCCCGGATAAAATAAATACAAGTTTTATTAATACATACGGTCTGTGCACGGGGCACAGGCGCTTCTGGGAACAAGTGGAAGCTAATGGTTTGTTAGTACTTAATAATCTCATCCTAGCGGGTGATTTAAGCTTTGCAGATAGTATCGAAGAAGTGTGTGGAGATGTTGCATTACCCGATCCGTTAGCGGTCTTTTTTTTAAATCTTCTCTCCAAGAACCGGTTGGTGGATATAAAAGCTTCAGTAATCATGCCTACTTGGTGAAATGGCAGGAGAGGGAGAGAGGAAATTTAGAAGAGCTTGTATAGAGCATACGTCTCTGAAGATCTTCAGAATGATGTTGCAAAATATAGATCATGGGTGGAACTACCTTTTATTTCGGATCATGCGCTAGATGTTCTACAACTTGATTATGGTTACAAGCCTGTTGCATACCCTTTTAAATTCAATGCAACTTTTTTACAAGAAGAGTCCTTTTGCGATCTTGTTCGGGCCTTTTGGAACTAACATCAGGTAGACGAAGGGGATGGAGTACAACAAAGACTGTCTAGCAAACTCTCGGGTTTAAAGGCACAGGTGAAGATATGGTTGGCTAACAAAAATAAAAAGGAGTTGGTCCTTTTAAAACATTCAGAAGATGAGATTGCACTACTTACTGAAAATTACTTTCTTTCTGATCTTAGCATTGCTCATAGAATCTGTTTGAAAGAACTTGAAGCTGAGAGAAACAAGTTATTGTTGGCTGAGGAGGAAAGGTGGCTCTTTAAAAGTAGAGCGACTTGGATAAACTGTGGAGGTATGAATACAAATTTTTTTCATCAATTCGCTAGTTACAGGAGGAACAAGAAACATCTTTGGGAGATTAAAGATGATTTGGGACAGGTACATTATGGACATGAAGCATTAAAGATTGAAGCTTAGCGTTATTTCATCTCTTTCTATCAAAAGACAAGATCAAATATGATAGTGGAAGGTAGCATCGATGAGTTTGTTTACAAGGATGGTTAGTGAGGAGGAATTCATCCAGCTTGAAATATCAATCACTAAAGAGGATATTATGGAGGTTTTAAAGGGTTTTGCCAAGGATAAAAGTCTTTGGCCTGATGGGTGGAGTGTGGAATTCTACTTGCACTTATTTGATATGATTGCAATTGATTTGTTGGAAGATGTTGAGGAGTCACGTAGGACTGGTGTTGTTAACAGAGCTATCAATTCGAATTTCATTGCTCTCATCCCCAAGGTTAATGGTCCTACAACTTATGAGGAGTTCCTCTTGATAGCTCTGTGTAACCTTTGTTATAAGATCTTCACAAAAATTATTGTTAGGTGCATCAGACTGATTTTGTCTCGTGTCTTATCCGATGAACAATTCGGTTTTTTTAAAGGTAGAAAGATTATCAATGCTATTGGGACGATGGAAGAATGTCTGCACAATATCAAAGAGAAACATTTACAAGCATTGATTCTTAAAATTGATATGAAAAAATCATATGATTGTGTTAGCTCGGATTATCTAAAACTGGTCTTAATTCAATGTGGGTTCGACATCCCTACGACACAGTGGATCATGTGATGTATTAGATCTGCGACTTATGTCACCTTGATTAATGATGAACACATAGGTTTCTTCAACAGTGAAAGAGGTTTACGCCAGGGTTCTCCATTATCGCCCTTACTATTTATTTTAATCATGGAAGGATTAAGTTTGGCTTTAAAAAGAAGTAAAGAGGAAGGATTACTTATTGGTATTAAGGTATATAGGCTCTATAAGATAATCCACCTTTTGTTTGTTGATGACATCCTTATTATTTCTAAATCTTTTATTGATGAATGGTAGGAAATAATAAGAATCTCAGATGTTTTTTGCAAAGCTTCCGAACTCAAGATAAATGAAAATAAAACAACCTTTCTGCAGTATGGAGTGCGACAACAGACACTGGAGGATTTATAGGCCAATTTTCACTATAATATTGCTGATCTCTCTAGTGGTTTTAGGTATCTAGGTTATTTCTTGAAGATTGACAGATATAGATCGAAGGACTGGATTTGGTTGATCGCAAAGTTTGAAGCCAGGATCGGCCACCGGTGCAATCGACAACTTTCCATGGTGGGGCGTAGTGTTCTTATCAAGGCGGTATTAGAAAGTCAACCCGTCTATTGGATGGCACTTGCCAATTTTCCCTCTTTGATTCTTTAGAAGATTAGACAACTTATATATGATTTCTTGTGGTCGGGATGCAATAAGAAAAAAATGTTTCACCTTTGTGCTTGGCAACTTCTAGCAAGACCAAAGAAGTTTGGGGGCTGGGGCTTGCACGATTTGGGAAGCTTCAGCAGGGTGATGGCAACCAACACCCTCTGGAGGGTTCTGATACATGATGGTTTATGGCATCATATCTTGAAAAAAAAATACTATCCTTATGTTATAGTTGATAGATGGTTGCGCACAATTACAATTGTTGATGTCAAAGGGTCGCAGACTTGGAAGCACCTTTTAAAATCATTAAACATTATTTTACAGTGGATCGCATGGCGGCCAGGGTCTGGTCACAAAATCCTATTGGGATATGATCATATTCCGGGGATGGGAGAAGGGGCGATCTTGACAAGTGATTTGATCAAAATTCTCAATACAGGAGGAATATATTTTGTTTATTTCAGGCTCATGGTGAAGATCGAGTGGGGATGGTTGGAACAAATTGGTACTTCGGTGATGATTTGGGACTAGTTGGGGATCTCGCCTTGGAATGGGATACTTTCCACTATGCTCTTATAAACAATGGTATACAACTTACTAACAAGCATGATCAAATTATCTGGGTGGGGGCTGATGAATCTAGTATATTAACGGTCAAGAATGCATATGAGGATTTGGAAAAAAATAAATGGGTTTTTGTGATTGGCGGTTGGAGGAAACCCCTGTGGTCCTGGAAATGCCCCTTAAAAATTCATTTATTCACCTGGTTGTTGGTAGAGAATAAGATTCTCACCTGGGATCTACTTCAGCAAAGAGGTTTTTATGGCCAGAGTTTCTGCTTTTTATGTAAGAACAACCAAAAAATTATTTTCCATCTGTTTGTGGAATGCACATTTGCCTCGAAAGTGTGGGAAAAGGTTACAAATTTTATAAAACATCTTGGCAGGAAGGTCGACAATACAATAGCGGAATTTTTTAAGGCATGGAAATTACAATATTTATCATGTCCTAGTCTGCCCGCGATCATTTGCTGGTTTGTATAGAAGGAGAGAAACTTGGTGATTTTCGAAGGACATACCCCAAATTTACATAAGGTGGCATATCTCTCTTTTATCTCTTTGGAGAGCTGAAAAAAATCACGAAACATGTTAGTTGTAGGAAGTTTACAAATTCAGTTGCAGAGTGTGGAGTGGGGGGATGGTTTGATGGTGTTGTCGAAGCCTCGGGCAATAATTGTGGAGCTGGTGGTTTTATAAAATTAATGAACACAGATGTTACAAATGGTTCTTCAATGTTGGGCCTGGTACTAATACAAAGGCTGAGCTCCTGGGTACATGGGCACTTCTCTTATTGGCTTCTTGTCTTTCAATTCTGGAGATATATATTCGGGGTGATTCCAAAATTATCATCGATTGGTTGAAAGGTATGGGGCGCCTTCAAGTAGTTGTGATGGAATGTTGGAAGGACTGCATCAAGGAGATAACAAAGCACTTTCAAAAGATTACCTATGAACATGTTTATAGGGAAGGTAATATTGTTGTGGATGGTCTATCAAAACGCACTCTTCAACAAGTTCCATGGAAGATTATATATTATATGTGTGAAGAGGGTCATGAGGGACCTCTTCAGTTTTTAAACCTCTACTAAGGGGTTGGCCCTAATCCTTCTTTCTTGATGTTTTGGAGTTTTAGCATGATGAATGTTTGGTGTGAAGATCCTTTTCTGAACCCTGCCTGTTGTAGATATTTATCCAATCTAGAGTACCATACTCTAGAAGCCTCTTTTAGACTATACAATACCTTCTTTAATTTACACACATAATCTGTGTTCTCTGGCAATTGAAATCCTTCTGGTTGTTCAATGTAGACTTCTTCCTCAAGTTCCCCATTTAGAAAAGTTGATTTTACATCCATTTGATACACTTTAATATTTTTGGAGCATGCATAAGCTAAAAGCAATCAGATTGCTTCCATTTTGGCAACTGGGGAAAATGTCTCTTCAAATTCGATTCCTTCAACCTGTGCATATCCTTTACATATCAATATAGTTTTGTTTTGTGTAACCTGTCCATATTCATTCAATTTATTCATGTATACCCACTTTGTGTTGATCACATTCTTATCCTTTGGTCTTGGAACCAATTCCCAAGTGTCATTTTTCTCTATTTGATCCAATTCTTCATCCATGGCCTTATTCCAAAATTCATCCTTATTGGTCTCTTCAAAATAGGTTGGTTCAATTGTAGATGAGAGTATTAGGTGTGTTTGTTATGGTGAGAGGATTCTTATTATAGTCTCAACTCCTACATCTTTTTTTTCGATAATATGATCTACATGATGATTCTTCTGTACTCGTATGCTAGGTGTCTTTGGAGGCACTTGTTGAACTTGTTCTTCTGCTTCTGTTGGATCCTCTTCATCTTCCCCTTCTACTTCTTTTTCATCTTCTGCTTCTTTTTCGTAAAGTTGTTCCATTGATTCATTTTCTTCTTCCTTTAATTCTTGTCTACCTACTTCATCAATTGTTACGTTGATGCTTTCCACAACTTTGTCCAATCTCATGTTGTAACACTTGTATGATTTCCTTGTACTTGAGTAACCAACAAGTACTCTTTTGTCCACACGAGAGTCAAACTTTCCCATTCTTCCATATTCTCTTTTGATGTAGCATTTGTTTCCAAAAAATCTGAAGTACTTCACATTTGTTGGTCTTCCTTTCCATAGTTCGTAGGGATTTTTGTCAGTGTTGTTTCTGAGTATTACTTTGCTTTGAATGTGAATTGTTGTATGCATTGTCTGTGTCCAAAAGATATATGTCAATTTGGAATCCATTAGCATTGTTCGAACCATTTCTTGTATTGTCCTGTTCTTTCTTTCAACAAATCCATTCTATTGAGGTGTCCTAGAAACAGAGTTGCCTTTTTATTCCATGCCCACTGCATTATTCCATAAATTCCTTTGAAGTGAACTCTCCTCCATTATCATATCTCAAGCATTTAATTTTTGAATCCATTTCATTTTCAACCATTTCCTTGTAGACCTTGAAGTTTTCAAAAGCTTCTGACTTATTCCCGAGAAAGCAAACTTAATTCATTCTTGTATAATCATCAACTAATAACATAAAGTATTTCTCACCTTTTAAACCCTTCATTGCAGTTGGTCCAAGTATATCAATATGCACAATTTCTAGTGGTCTTGTCGTTGAATATTCTTTTGAGTTAAACATGGTCTTTGTTTTCTTTCCTTGTTGACAATGCTTGCATAAAGTGTTGGTTGGTTTAGTGATCTGGGGAATTTCTCCAACTTCTTCCCTTTTGATGATTTTGACAAGGTTATCAAAATGTATGTCACCCATTCTTCTGTGCCATATCCAACTTTCATCTTTCTTTCCTAGGCAACACTTTTCATTTCCAATTTCACTTAATACATATATGTTGCTTGAAGTTCTCGCAGTTGTCGCAATCAATTTTCTTAAACCTTCTTTTCTTATCTCACACTTTTGTGAATCAAAAGTAACTTTATGACCTTGTTCACACATTTGACTCACACTTAGAATATTATGTTTCATATCTTCTACTAGTAGAACATTTTCTTCCTTGGTATTCTTGTTCCCAATTATAACTGTGCCTTTTCCAATGATTTTAGATGAATCATCATTTCCGAAGGAGACTGGTCCATCTCTTTCCTTTCTTAATGTAAGAAACTTGTCTCTATCACCTTTCATGTGTTTTGAACAACCACTGTCAACATACCAACCACGTTTCTTCTGCTTAGCTTGTAGAGCGAGTGTGCATTATTTATTGCTATATTGATTCTTCTTTCTTATCCATGTCCTTTTCTGAGGTTCATGTCTGTGATTGTTGTTGTTCTGTTGTGGTTCTCTAGGAGGGACTGTCATTCTGCAATCTTTGGCCATGTGTCCAAAGTTGTTACATTTGTAGCATTTCACTTCAGTGCTCAAATATTCAAACATGTTGTAACTTTGTTTTTGTGTTTCACTAGGCCTTCTTGGATAACCCTTTTTGTGTATGACTTTCAAAGTTGTTTATGTTCATGTTGTTAGCTCTTCAATTCACAACTTTATGACCAAAATTATTACATGCATAACATAAGCCAAAAAATATAGTTTGATACCTGGGAGTTGAAGATATTATGAAAGGAGGTACTCTTATGAATCCTTCTTCTTCCTGAGGCCTATATGTTTATGTTGGTCGTTGATTCTGAAATCTGAATCTTCTCGGTGGAGGAGTGTCCCTGTAATTTTCTTTGTAGACCTTTCTATCCCCTTTGATTGTTTATGCATAGCATTTTGGATATATTTCTTGTTCTGTTGTTTTGGAGTTTGATCCTTTTTCTGTATGATTGTATCCAAGTCCGGACTTGTCATGATGAGGTTTTTGACTGCTGATAATGTCATTCAAAACTTTTGAGTTGTTCTGCATATTTTTCTTTTGAAGATCCTTTCTTAATGTGACAATTTTTGTTTCCAAATTTTCAATGATCATGTCTCTTCCTTCTAGCTTTTCTTTGAGTACTTATTCTATTATTTTATATTCTTCAATTTGAACCTTCAAATTTGTGATCATTTATTCTAGTTCCTGAGTGTCTTCTTTCTTGTCTAGTTCCGCTTGTAGTTGATTGTTTTTCTTTTTTTCTCTTCTGATAACTTCTATGGCACACAACAATTCTTCTCGGTAGTCAACTTCTACCTCTTCATATTCTTCTTCGGAGTCTTGTTTATCATAGTCTTCTACTTCCATGAATAGAAGTCTTTATGTCTCAGTGTCACCGACTTTATCTTCATCTAATGATGAGATGTCTTCTTTGGTGCATAATATTTTCTTGAAAACTTTTTTTGTGGTTCTTTTGTCTTTATATGTTTGTTTTCTATTTGAGTAACCTTCATCATTTCTATTTTTCTTATGACGACATTTGTTAACAAAATGACCAATACCATCACAACTAAAACAAATAAAAGGAAACTTACCTATATACCTGTCGTTGGTTCCCTTGTTCAATCTTCTAATAAAGTTGGTCGCTTCTTCATCATCTTCCGAGATGTCACTGTTGTTGTTATGTTCTTTTTCTTTTTGCCTTCCCTTTTGCTTTGACCTTTTGGATGCTTTGAAGGCTACTTCTTTTATATATGGATTTTCCTGTTCAGTTCTCATTTCATATGTTGTGAAGATTCCATGTGGTTCATCCATGCTTATTGAGTTTATCTCTTCTCTTTCTTCTAGTGTTGATATCTTAGGGTCAAATCTCATAGGAAGAGATCTTAGTACCTTTTGAACAATTACAGATTCTTTCATTTCTTCTCCCAATCCAAAGATTTCATTTACTGTTTCATCGACTCGTAAAAAGTAAGCTGCAATATTCTCATCTTCCTTCATCTTTAGTTGTTCGAACTGACCTCTATAATTTTGAAGCTTTGCTGCTTTGACTTTTGAATCTCCTTCACAAATATTTGGAAGCTTGTCCCAGATCTCTTTAGCGTATTTACAATGTGAAAATTTGGTGAATATCGATTCTTTAAGACCATTCAAAAGTGCATTTGGGGCCTTAGAATTATTTTGACTGAGTTTCACTGCTTTGTCATTTTTCGGCAGAGTTACTGGTGTTGTGTATCTATCTACAATTGATTGTCAAATTTTAAATCCCTATGCATGTATATATGTCTTTATCCTTATGATTCAAAATGCATACTTTTGTCCATCAAACTGTGGTATTCCATTTTTATACATGTTGTTGCTCTCCATGATCTATCTTTCAATGGTTAAACTGATTTCTGAAGGACCTTCTCTGATACCAATTGTTGGATTACTGAGAGGGGGGGCGGGGGGGTGAATCGGTAATAGAGAAATCTAATCCTTTTAAACCATATAATGCAAGTGTTATATCAATCTAGCATTATCATCCAATATTTGTAGAGTAAATAAACAATGAACAAATGAACAATCATACACATACACATTACACCAATTTTTTTACGTGGAAACCCAAAGCGGGAGAAAACCCCAGAATGCTTTTTCTTATATGTCTTGAAGAATTACATTCATTGGAAGCACCAAATTCCTTTGTTTTCCAGCTGCAATTGGAAGGAGGTTCCCACCCCCTAGTTTCTCATGCTACAACCTGAGGGAAGCTCCAACTCCCCAATTCTCTGGCTACAATCAGAAGGAGGCTACAACCCCCTATGTTCTCCAACTACAACTGGAAGGTGGCTACAACCACTTGTCCTTGCCCCGTCCAACTTCCCTGACGTATAAGTAGAATGATGGAACCATTGTCACACTATCACTATGAGATATATTGTTGTAAACTTGTACCAATCAACCTACACCAAAAAACATGTACTAATAACCTGAATCATGCATCAACCTGTAATCAACCTATACCATAAACAAGTGCATCAACCATGCACCAACCTGTACCTCAACCTCAACCAAAATCCCTCATCAATTTCATCATCCAAATTTAATTTGTAACTCTGTAATAGACCTGGTAAATATGATCACATACCTACAAACCTTCCTTAAATTTAACAACAAGAGACTAGCATTTTCATCAAACTTTACTTTAGTCTCACATGACTAGTTTTGTATTAGTCAACAACCCTAACTTGAAATAATTATAACTATATACCTGTAATGAATAAAGATCTGAAAATAATACACAATGTTCTTCAGTGTGTTTTATGCAATTCCTCGAAGTGTCACTACTTGGAACCTCTTAGAAAAGGAGTTATAGGAAAAATGGCATACCTTGTTGAATTTTGGCTTATTCTAGAGAATGAACTTGTAGAGTGTGCCCCGCATGGAATATTTGTTGTATGGATCTGAAAATTGTACACAAATACTATAGAATGTACTCTAACCAACACATTTGGTCTTACTGAATTTGTATCTGTTATGAAGAAGTTATGATGTTTTTACCTGAAAAACATTTTTTAGACTAGTTTCAGGACTAGCCAAAAACCCTATTTTCCATGGAGTGTAACTCCAAAAATACAACGACCCATGAGCTGAAATTTGTACCACAACTACTTGGATATGTTTCCTCAATGGCCTCCCAATTTCACGGTCTGAATCATTCTAGAAAACAAGTTATTGCGAAAATGGTGAGATGACTTGTAAATAACATACCTTAGAAAGCATCATCAAAATAATTTATCCTCCTTTGAATTTTGATCTTATTTACTTCACCTTCCCTCTGAAATTTAGCTTAGATATTCTTTGGTTACCTCAGTCACTTGTAGATATTAAATATGCTCAAGTGTGATTGAAATGAGAGAGCCTTGCCTCTTATTTATACTTTCATGTAGCTTCCTTAGAAGCATCTTCTAGACCACTTTGTCCACATAGTCACATATGTCCAACTTTGCCAATTTTCCACTTGTCCATATATCCAATAGCCACTTGACTACTTAACCCATTTTCCTCATTTTAGGGTTAACCTTCTTATAACCACTTTCCATAATTAGAAAGTTATCCATTTACTTTATTATTTAAATAATCCTCTTTGACTTTGTCACTTCACTTTATTATTTAAATAATCCTCTTTGACTTTGTCCCTTCAGTTTATTATTTAAATAATTTCTTCTTTGCAAGAACTTTGACTTATTTGACCTTTTGGGGCTTCAAGACAACATATGAGGGTCCTCCAACTTCGTAAGGCCATAACTCTCAAACCGTGAGAAGTTATGTGACGTTCCACATACCACCATAAATGGAATGACATGTACTATCCATATAGAGTTGTATTACCTAGAAATATATAAAAAATCATACCATTATACATCAAACAAACTTGGGTCCATTACCCAAACCTTTGTGCTACCGGAATTTGATACCAGACTTTCTTCAAGGGTTGAAATCAATGGAAACCAACCCAATTAATCAACAAGTCATTGGCCATGAAATCATTACCAAATCCATAGCCAACGCTGGAGAAGCTCGGCCAAAATCACAAAACAGTGGCCGAAGAGGGTAAAGAGCTTTGCAAAAACTGGGATCTTGCCACTTTTATGGCCACCAAATAGCCATCTGCCAAACAAATGGAAAAGCGTTGTCATCCAATTGATAGACACTGCCCTCTAAAAACATCTCATTGAAGGGCACAACGAAAAGGACAATCCCGTGCTAGGAACAATTGTCAGAACGATCAGTTTTCACAACATAATGATGACAACGATACTTATGTACAGACATGTGCGCCTGTGAAATTAGCATGGAACCACCATGTTGGCCTATAATGAAATACCACAACAAGTAGGTGACACAATTCTGGAGGTATATTCAAGATTTGGTGGGATCTTCCCACGATCGTTTCCTTGATCTTTGTCTCTCAATGCAACTGAATCCCAACAATTTAGACACGACTCCAAGCGAAAATGTGAGGGATCGATTCACAAGAAGGCCACGTGGAGATCTAGATATCCAAGTCACATTTCTTTCTTCTGCAGTAATGGATATTCAAATCCCTCCAATTCCATTCTTGAACTATTTGTGCAAATCCTTCACAATTTAGACGACATGGAAATTCGACGCTTTCACCCTCGCCAATTTTGTACATAGGTCGAATCAAGTGGATCATATTATCTAGATATCTGCATGCATATCGTCCCCAATGAAATAATTTACAAGGTATTCATAAATATCAACTGACCGTTGTATTTCATGATCAACCCAATACTCTAGCACCAACAATGCATAATTGCAACACCTACAAGATATCCAGATCCAACACTTATGCCACATAGAAATTTAGGTTGTAGGTGAAGTTAGGGAAGATTTCGAATGCCAAATATAAATTATATCATCCGAATCAAGTCGTATTTTGTTATCGATCTCCTTCACAGTTGGTGTTGATCTCTCAACAATAGGAAATTTGGTCATTGGCATATCCAAAATGAAATGTGTTTTGATCCCAAGAAATTATCAGGGGCGTGACATGTTGGCAATTAGTTGAGTGCAATCTGCTTTTTGGAAGGAGTATGATTTGAATTGACTATCACACCATCCCAATGAAGTCTTGATGTAGTAATATGTACAGCATAGAAATCATTTATTTTTAAGATGCGGCCTCAGAAAGAGACGACGCAACAGTTGTAGTCAATTCTACTCCATAGCAGTATTGGTATTCTTGCTTCACAACCTTACTCACATCTCATCGCCACGATAGAGATATGGCTTCAAATGATGGCGCTAGATGGGTTTTTCCTTCCTTAACTCTTGAGGTATGACATCTAGTGACAACACATCTAAGGGAAGTCAGAGTCATCTCTCAACCAATTACTTTAAAGAATCAATGCTTTCAATCTTAGCAATGGAACCATGTCGAATCAAAATAAAAACTAAGATCCAAGCAAGTGAAGGCCACAATCTGTGAAGAGCCACCTAGATATGTTCAAGAATTCAACATCATCATTGAACCTCTTGACAAATGCACTTTGACCAACGAATGGTGTGTATATAACTACAGATTTTGAAATCTGTTGCAACGATTTATAAAAACAAATTGTTGATCTCTATGCATAGTGATTGATTGATCCATGGTAATTCCCGAGTTGCAGCTACATTTTTCTCTGCTACAAAACATGTTAAGTAACCGAAATATTTCAATTTTGCAGAAATGATAACCATTGCTTACCCAATCAACAAAATGTGCCTTCCTTCTGCAACTGTGTTTCTTCAGAGATCGGTGCTGGAACATTGATCACAAGATCTTTCGTAGCCTCTTTCTTGGTGGGCTTTGGAGTAGGTTTCTTCCTCAAATCAAAACGTAAATGTGGGTGGATCTTCCAATATTTTTTCTCACAATGGCCACTAATGTTGCAATAAATGCAAAAATTCCTTCGTTTTCCATTCAACTATGCATTCTTGACAGGATGACTTAGAAGGTGTGGTTTCTGATTTCTCTCACTTCCCGCGGACACATCTATCTTCTTAACCCAAAATTTCTTCGTTTGATGCTCTACATCATGGTTAGAAGATGTAATGCAAAAATCATTTTTCTTACGTTCAAGAAAAGAATTTGAATGACTTTTATACCTTCCTGAATTGTCTTTGATCTAATGAGGATAAGTTGGCTTGATTCCTTTCTTGGAATCTCATGGTGAGGAGATGGTTTTTGCTTCATCAACCTTTGAGTATTCTCCATTCTCTTCCTTTCCATAACCCAAACCTACAAATGGTGGTCTTGGTAAAATCTCCAATGGTTGAGTGACTCCTTGGCCTTGAATGCCAAGTCCACCTCCTATGTATCCCATCTTCATGAGGATATTCATTCCCACGTTAGTTTAACACTGAGAAGAAATTGAACATGAAGAAACATCATATACTTCGGTTTGAGTTTGTGCATCCATGATAGAAGGATCTTTGTCCTCCATCCGTTCACCATGCTGCAACTTAGCCAAGATATCATCCTTGGCTTGCAATTCAAGCTGTAATTCTTCAATAATTTTGTTGAGGACTTCTCCATGAAGCTGAGATCTCTCTTTAATATCTTGCTTCTCTTCTTCTGCAACCTGCAAAAGTCTCCTCAACTGTACATTTTCAGCTTGAATGTTGTGATTTATCTCTTCTAATTCTTTAAGTTTTTTTGCTTGCTTCACTCCTTTGCCCATCCTACAAATCAATTATCTTGCTCTGATACCACTTGATCTGAAAATGGGTAAGTATTTACTCTACGCAAGTTTTCAACCAAAAATATTTTTACTAACTGTTGTTTACAAAGGGATTTAAAGAGCGATGTAGTTCATTCATTACAATGTATTAAAATTGTACCCATAAAATAATTGAACATTTAAGAGCATAAAGCACATGGAAGTAAAACAAGAGAGAGACAACCCATGTTGATAATGGAGTTTGTCCCCCTTAGGCTACCTCTCTGGACCCGCTTCAATTGGAATACAGATCGATTTCATTCCTTCTTCAAAAGATGTTGGGACCTTCTCACAAGTGATTACATAAGATGTTGGGACCTTCTCACAAGTTATTATATAAGAGATGTCTTCTACTTCAATGAGGATTCAAGAAGACTACTCACACTAATAACTCTCCATACATCAAGAAGGATAATTCCCTACATGAATAAGCTTCTCAATGCTTAGGAGTAGTAGCACTATGGCTCTCTAACTCCACTCATTAATTCTTCATTACTCTCCCCCTTTCTATGGCTCACATCAGGAATTATATAGTTTTTCCTCACTCACTCTCAAACAAAAGAATATTAATTCCTAGATCCACAATAATATGATCTAATTACAAAGGAGGAAAGACAAGATCCATGAATGTAAGATCTCAAACTATCTCAGACTAAAAAATGGGAAAAGTCTCAAAACCACCCAAAGGCTCTTCAAACAAGCCCTTGATTCTCTCAACCTATAATTGAGAATAATAGCAAATTGTTGTGAGGTGGTTTCTCACATAATTTTTTTTTTCCAAAATTATAATTTAATGATAAATACGTGAGTCTAATTTCCTCACAAGTATTAATCATTTTACATCAAAAGTGAATAATAATGTATGAGTTTTTCCAAAAGCTCATAAAGCATAATTAAATGCATGAGCATCT
>SNQJ01S0029175.1:0-20638 GCA_010110895.2 Picea sitchensis
GGCGAAGTTTTTGATGTGTAGGACCATGCCCGACGGACAGGTACCAGTTGGACTGGTACACATGGGGAGATGATTAGTTCGGACCTCCATGGGGCTGAAGAGCCCATCAGATGGTTGCTGGGACCCCATCAGGGGCAGAGACAAGACAGTGTTTGATTGAGCTTTTGCACCTGAGAAGAAGAAGGACGTTCCATCCAGGACTCTTTGGCTGAGCCTAGCCCAAGGGGGTTGACCCACTTCAGGTGGAACGTCTCCCTTAGATGGCCCAGGACGTCACATAGGGGCCACTGACCTCACCTTCAACGTATGGCAGTTTGACAGGGCAGCTGGCACGTGTGGCAGGGTTTGGAGGCCTAAAAAGGGCCAACGTTTTGTCATTTGTGCTGCATTTTGCCCTAAAAAGGCCCTGTTATCCCCGATATCCAGGGATAACTAGGAGATCATGTCTCGAGGCCCACATGGTCCTAGACATGGAGTACCGAGAGCAGGAGCGACCCGAGCATGGTCCTGGAGGACCCATCTTCTTCTTCTCAGCCAGACTTGTCCTGCCTCTTCTTCAGTGCCTCCATTTTGTCAGCAACAATAACATCCGTCACCTTCGGTTTGGACCTGTATCTGAGAAGAATCTTGCTCCATGAGGAGTGAGAATTGGTCGAGGTATCATGGGTATGTGTCATATTTGATCATTATAACCTTCTGTAATAGCCATTGCATCTCTTTTTATTTCAGATAACTGCTTGGTTTACACTATAACCCAGCCATCGTTAGGGTGATTGATGGGAGGTAGCTTAAAGTTAATTGTATCCATAGGTTTTAGTTAGCCACACCAAAGGGGTTTGAAGAACCATCGTCCAGTTCCTCATATTATCACCTTTTCATCTGCCAAAACCCGCTCATCTATCCCATTTCCCTAGTCTGGCCATTGGGAGGACACCCGGGTACATCTTGTCTTGTAGGAAGAAGGGGCTAGAATGAGGAGGTAAAAGCAGCTGGTAAAGATAAAAAGCCATAGGAAAATAAAAAAACCTAGGTCTTATTGCAAAGGGATCCCCAGGAAGGCAATAAAAGCCTCTCATAAGAACTGAGGACCCTAAGAAAATGATAAATAAATAAAAGTGCAGACCTAACTAAGAGGGATGGGAGAGTCTCATCACAGGCCAGCCCATTATGTTCATAGATGTTGGCGACGTTGCCACATCTGGTCACCAAGCGGGGGCAGTGACCTTTGGTTGCATGTGGCCAAAGGGAAGAGGGAGTCATCTGAGCCCTATCATTTCCAGTAGAGATACTGAGTAGGTAACAACTTGTCCAGCTCTATTGCACTAATGAAGGTATCCTGCTGTCAAGGCTTGCTGCTTAAAATATAAATAAAAGATAAAGGCAATAAGGGCTTGGAAAAGTGCATCCATGGCCAGTGCAGCTCGCCTCCTACACAGGAACCCACAGACGACACCAGCCCTAGGTCTAACTTTATAACCCCAGACATCCCTAAAACTATATCGTCGCCATGTTTTGGATAACCCCTTGCATTTCAGAGTTCTTGTGGGTATTGACCAATAGGGTTGCCTTTGGTTACTTTGGCTTTGTATGGTGGGTGTGTAAAGGTCTTTTTGAGCTATTAGAAGATTTGTTAGAAGGGTGTTATGCATACGTTTGATAATTTAATGATGAAGTTGATTTACATTGCTATGATAATACAGGACTGATGAGCCCCTGGAGAGTGTAGCCTTTGCTGATGTCGGGGACAATACGTGAATTGCATGAGGAAGAGGATCGGTGCACATGGGAGATGATTCCCCGGACCTCCATGGGGCTAGAAACCCTCAGATGGACGTTGGGATGTGAATGTAGGATGAAGTAGTGTGACAAACCCTTGCCTGAGGAGGGGAAGAAGGACACCTTCAGGGCGTTTTTGACATAGATTATGGTTTATGGGGATCAGCCCCCGGCAGGTGGGCCGTGGGCCATGGACAGGACGTCACCATTGATGCTGGACGATTTCCAGGGCACGTAGCTTTCTTTAGGCTGTTTGGCACGTGTGGGATGATATTGGAGCCCCAGGAGGGCAACGTTTTACTCATGTGAATTGTTTGTCATGCCCTAAAGAGGGCTAACGTCTGGTGGCGTCTTCATATTTCCGCTTATTTTTGGCATTTAGCATATAAAGTGACAAATGATTTAAAACTGGACTGTTAGGCATGTCGGCTATTTTGTTGACCTATTGCATTTTAAAGGTCAAGTATTGTATTAATAGAGGATGTTTTCCCTCTTATTGATCACTTATAACTTGCTCTCTCATTTGTGAGAGAGACTTCTAGCTCTTGTCTTGCATTTTTGTCTCTTGGAGGGGGTAGCACAACTTCTTGAAGGTCTTATTTCTTGGTAGAGTGGTGTTGTAATACTGTGGAAGGTTTACAACTAGGGTGTGGATGCATGTTTTCTTCATGATCTTGTAAGTGTTTTCTTCAAAACTTCTTGATTGAATAGTTGTAGTTTAGCATTTACATTTATTTGTTATCTTGATTTTCTTCATCCAACCCAGAGCCCTAGGGCCTACACAGGTTTGGGGCTTCATGTCCCATAGCATAAACATTGAGCCATTTTGTTCTAGAGAATTTAGCCTAGCTTTAGCTTTAGCTACACTAGCCTACTTTTATCTTGTGCTAGTTTTAAATACAAGTTGAAGAAGAAGTAATTCTAGGCCTAATTGAGTTTACACCTAGGGTTTGCCACTTCTAGGTTTGAAACCCACCCCGCAGCACAACACTTTTCCAGCCATGAACTTCTCTTAAAGCTAGCCGTTTTGCCAAGAAAGTCCTAGGGAAGATTGAAGCACTAGGCCTGGCTGCTTCACCTAGATAGACTTTTCTCTTTAGGGTTAGGGTTAGTGGCCTTGCTTTGGCAGCACCATTAAACCTGAGCCTCTTGTCCCTAGGTTTGAAGTCCTTCTAAACCATTAGCTACCAACTTCCTTTTTGACTCCATTAGCAAGGCACTAGTCTAGAACCTCTTGCTTGAGCTTGTGCCTTAAATCTTCTCAAACTCTTTCAAATTGCAAACCCTAGCTAACCTATCTACTAACCTAGCTGTTTTAGGACTAACTTTAAGAGGGACAAGTTGGCCTTATTTAACATTTGCTTGGATAGAAAGTGCGGCCTTGTCTCCTCTTTGTAGCCATTAGATCAAATTGCATTTTGCTGGTTGAAAGTATCGAAACATCCATTTAGGCTAGCTAATACCAGAACACCAAGAAATAGCATATATTTGTGACGTCATACTCCTTGTTTCTTGCTTATACATGCAACGTTTTGACATCTAGCAGCCCTATTGTTTGACATTAAGTTAGTAATTGCATGTGTAGCTAATTTGATAAAACGTTTTTGCTCTTTGTATTTATTTTTGGTCTCTCAATTAAAACTGACGTCACCCTTTGTAGCAAGCATTATATAGTGACATTTGGCAGCATAATGCTTATAATTGATTTATTTTTATTTAATGCATTGATAGTATGATACATGGTTTAAATTACATACATTGAATGCTATTTGTCCTTCATGCTTTATTGAAGTGATTATAGTCTTTGCTTTATTAGCCATCATTGACTTAAATCAATAATAGCATTTAATGAATTGCTCGTATGTATTAGGAATAGTCATTGGTTTTATGAAGTGCTAATCTACTGCAAGCATACTCTAGTTTTTTCTTTGTCTTTGTCTCTTAATGAGGTACATTGGTGGTGACTATCTGCGTCGGGCATCAATCTGTGGAAGGGTTTCCTTTTGACTTGGTCCTTATTCATTTCCCTTCATTCATCCAGATTGACTTAGGGACGTCTCCCTTGGACTTACCCTCCTAAATAGAAAGAGCTTTCCCATCGAGGTGACAGTGGTTTGGGAAGCTCCTGTTACGCCTGTCTTGCCCTTGACTCAAGCTTTTCAGTCTTTTCTACAAACCGTGCGATAGCATTTTAGCGCCGTTGCCGGGGAACACTGAGTCTACATTCCTCAATGACATCTTTGGTAAGCCTAGCTTACCTGGCGACTCCGCTAGCCTTTCCCCTATTTCTTTGGTAGTTTCAAAGAAAACTATCCGGCGGCTCACTAATGATGAATCAACTACAATGGGATCAAGGCTATAGACCTTTAGATAGGTAAAAGATTCAGGATATCCTTGGGAAATGCCTCCTCGTTATGAACTCGGTCTCCCTCGTTTTGATGGCATCGATGCAGATTGTCCTAAGTCCTATATGAGAAGATTTTGGAAGTTTTCCGGCACTTCCCTGTTGATGATGGGGCTGAGGGACTTGGTGATGAAGCTTTCTCTGCCTCCCTGCATGGAAATGACCAGAGATTATAATGACCTTCGGTGCCGGTATTCGTCTATGGAGCATTTTAGGGAGGAGGTTTTCATGCAAGGTGGACCATGGAAATGGAAGATATGATCATTGATCAAAGGGCGAGATATAAAACAAGTAGAATCTGAGAGTGTCAGAGATTACTTTGCTAGGTTCCGAAAGTCATTTTCCAGATTCCTCTTGGCTGTCGTCCTGAAGATGAGTACCTCATCTATCTTTATACTAATGGACTTAAGGTGCACTTGAGTTTCCTTCTTAACAAGAGAAGCCAAAGGAACCTTCCTCGAAGCTCACAAGAGTAGCTTCGCAGGTAGGAAAGGTCTTCAGCGACCAAGAACCAATGGCCATACCATGGACACTCTCAACATGATGAAACTGGTTTCCCATAAACACTTTGTTGAAAATACACAAGAAAAAGGAGAACAAATTGTTGACCAGAAGAATGAGGGGCCATTGATCAAGGTGGCAGGAATCCCGAAAGAATGATGAAATTATCCATACCTGTGCTCCTCCCTTTGTGAAAGTCATGCAAGAACCATGTTTCTCCTGTGCAGCAAATTGAAGAAGAGGTTAGTCACCTTCTGTTTCAAGGAGCTAATGACACCGTGTGTTCAAAAAATGAAGAAGAAATGGAAGTCTTGGACAAAGTAGAAGTCTCTTGCTGTGAAATTGAGACAAAGAAGCAGTTCATGAGGATGGAAGCACCAGTAATCATTCCCTCAGCCTGATGAAGCTCTCAAGATCCACATCAATCCCTGCACAAGATTGTGAAGAAAGTAGAATTGAGTTATTTGTGCAGGATTCTTTTGATGATGCCTTGTTTTATGACTCAGAGAATGAAGAAGGGACGGAACCCTTGGATGAGCCAGAGACGTAGGAGATCTTTCATCAGATGATGATATCAAATGCCAGAAGCTCTTGCCCAGGAAGGATTAAGCGGGAATTAAATTGTTCCCCCCTTCCAGGTTTTAGATGTTTCTTTGCCTTATGATATATCTGAGTGAAAAGTATTGGATGTTTTGGTTTCCCCATGTTATGATACTGATACTGGCATAGCTGATTTCGATGAGTTCATACATTTTGGAAGACGAAGGTGGGATATAATTGGTTATAATACGGATCCCATCTATGACACAAAAAACCTCATCTCCTGGTTGCCACTACGATTACCACAGCAGATTTCTTTTGACCGGTGGCAGCAAAGGGATGAGGTTTTTGCTTGTAGCTTTCAAAATCCCAAGGATGATGACTTGGTACCTTGTTCTTCAGATGATTTTCAGTCTGCAGCAAGGATGTTTGATGAATATGCTGAGCACTTGACCCCTTTTTATGAAGTTGATCCTGCCAACCACCGTTGTGTTCAGACCTTCATACAAGTAAAGACATCGTTTGCTTTAAGGAGGTTACTCATGACTTTCTTCCCAACCACGGTTATTTCTTTACCTGCCACCTTTCCATTCAGGATGTGATTGGGAAATACCTTTTTGTATTGAGTTTCCTCCTGGGCATTCCCTAGATCTCAAGGGTTGGTTAGGTAATACTATTTCCAATCAGTTTTCTAGCTTACTCTTGATGATGTGCGGAACATCCTACTAAACTTCGTCAATCCCTTTCCTTGAGAATGCTTGAGGATGTCGTAGGTAACCAGTCTACTGGCCTTTTGTGTCCGTTTTCTGAACCTTATACCTTTTATGACCTTTTCTTGGATAGGATTGAGTGCTTTTCTCAGAGATGGACTTGGCGAAGTTTATCCCTCCACCCGCCTCCATAGGTTAGAGTTTAGGATTCCCGATGATGTGATATATGTTCTAACTCCTTGGCGATGTTGCTTGATTTTTCATTGTTTGGTTCGCGGTAAGAGCACAAAGGAGCGGAGTATCAGAACGTACTGGATTGGCTACATTGGTTGTTGACTACCCAACATGCAGCCAATAGGTAATTAAATCTAGGTAGAGTTTCCCATAACTTTCCTCTTGCACTTGACTGCCATATATGCACAATTATTTATGATTGCCTGATATGCACATTTACTTACTGCTGCCTATATGCACATTTATATATTTTTACTTTGCAGGGTGGTAATACCACCCCATCTCTTGTCGATGATGCCTTTTTGTCAAGTGTGAACAGGTATACAGGTCTACGTCGATTCTTGAGTTCTCGGCTCTACAGTTAAGCGCATGTGTCCCGAGTTAAGACAGATGTTATCCCGATATCCAGGGATAACTAGGAGATCATGTCGAGGCCCACATGAGTCCTAGACATGGAGTGCGAAGCGGGGAGCAGCCAGGCAGCGTAGTCCTGGAGGGACCCATCTTCTTCTTCTCGGCGAGCTTATCACGCCAGCGATTACGTGCCTCCATCACTACAGTTGGAGCTTGCATCAGAGGCTCTTATGCTCCATGAGTAATTGAGTCCGAGGAGTATCCTTAGGTATGTCATGTTTGATCATTTATAACCTTCTTATGCATGCATTGCATCTCTTTTATTTCAGATAGCACAGCGGATTTTACACACAACCCACTTGACCATGGTTAGGGTAGTTGATAGGGTAGCTTAGCAAGTTGATATACATGGGTTTTAGTTAGCCACCAAAGGGAGGTTTGAAGAACCATCGTCCGTTCCTCTCATATTATCGCCTTTTCGTCACCCAAAACCCGCTCATCTATCCCATTTCCCCTAGTCTGGCAATTACAGGAGGGTTCGGTACATCTTGTCTTGTGGGAAGAAGGGGCTAAGAGGCCGGAGGTAAAAGCTTATTTGGTAAAAGATAAAGCCATGGAAAACCAAAACCTAGAGGTGCCCTTAGGGATCCCGAGAAGGCAATAAAGAAGCCTCTCATAAGAATGAGGGACCCTAAATAGAATGATAAATAAAATAAAGTGCAAGACCTAACTAAGAGGGATGGGAGGTCTCATCACGAGCAGCCCATTATCATTCATAGGTATTTAGCAGGTATGACATTGCCACCATCTAGTTTACCAAATAGGCGTTGACCTTTAGTTTGCATGGCCAAAGGGAGGTCTCATCACGAGCCAGCCCTATCACATTTCCGTGAAGATACTAGTGGGTAACACTGTCAGCTCTCTGGCCACCTAGCCAGGGCAGTGTCCTCTTTGTCAAGACTTGTAGCAAAATATAAAATAAAGAAGATAAGGTAATAAGGGCTTGGAAAAATTGCATCCTACATAGTAGATTACGAAAGCTCGACTTCTACAAAGGAACCCACAGACGACACCAGCCCTAGGTCTAACTATAACCAGACATCCCTAAAACCATTATCACGTCACTATACATGTTTTGGATAACCCCTTGCGGGAACTTTCCATTTCTTATAGGTATTATTTAAATAGGTTTGCCCTTTAGTTGCACTTTGACTTTGTATGGTGGGTCTGTGCTTAAAGATCTTTTTAATGACTATTAGAGATTTGTTAGAAGTGTTAGCACGCCACATTTGATAATTTTTAATGATGAAATTTGATTTACACATTGCTATGATGTCTAGGGTGATGAGCCCACCGGAGGCGCTTTGATGTCTGGGACCATACCCGGCGGACAGGTGCAGGAGGATGGTGCATGGGGAGATGATCAGTTGGACCTCCATGGGGCTAGAAAGCCCATCAGATGGACGTTAGGATGGCAGATGGCAGGACAGTAATGTGACGAGCCCTTGCACAGAGGAAGAAGAAGGACACCTTCAGGGGCGTTTTGGCATAGATTTGTGGTTTATGGGGATCAATACGGCAGGTGGACGTGGGCCATGATGGCCAGGACGTCACCATTGATGCTGGACAGTTTCAGGGCACGTAAGCTTTCTTAGCGTGTGGGATGATATTTGGAGCCCGGAGGGGCGGCATTTTGCTCATGTGAGGTGTTGTCATGCCCTAAGGGGAATGCGTCTCCCTTCGTTGGCGTCTTCATATTGCCTTGTTGCATTTAGCAAAAGTGACAAATGATTTGAAAACTACGGTTGCCCAGCCTTGTCGAGTATTTTGTTGACCTATTTTTAATTTTAGGTCAAAGTATTGTATAAAATAGAGGATGTTTTTTCCCTCTTATTGGTATAACATAACTTGCTCTCATTTGTAGGAGAGACTTCTAGCTCTTGTCTTGCATTTTTGTCTCTTGGAGGTGATAGCGCAACTTCTTGAAGGTCTTATTTCTTGGTGAAGTGGTGTTATATGCTGTGGAAGGTTTACAACTAGGTGCTGGATGCATGTTTCTTCGTGATCTTGTAAGTGTTTTCTTCAAAGCTTCTTGATTGAATGGTTGTGGTTTAGCATTTACATTTATTGTATCTTGATTTTCTTCATCCTTGAAACCCTAGGAGACCTACACAAGTGGGTTGGGGCTTCATGTCCCCATAGCATAAACATTAAACCATTTGATTCTAGAGGGGTTAGCCTAGCGCTTTAGCTACACTAGCCTTCTTTTTATCTTGTGCTAGTTTAAAGTACAAGTTGAAGAAAGAAATGATCCTAGGCCTAATTGGAAGGTTACACACAAGTTTTACTTCTAGAGGTTTGAAAAGCCTTTGCCTTTGCAACACTTTTTCAGCCATAGACTTCTATAAGCTAGCCGTTTTGCCAAGAGAGTCCTGGGAAGAAGATTGAAGCCTTTAGGCCCTGGCACAGCTACCTAGATAAGACTTTTCTCTTTAGGGTTAGAAGGGTTAGTGGCCTTGCTTTAGAAAAACCATTAAACCCTAGGCCTCTTGTCCTAGGTTGAAGTCCTTCTAAACCATTACTTCTGCCTTCCTTTTTGACTCCATCAACCCAAGGCACTGGTCTAGAAACTCTTTCTTGAGCTTTTTATGCCTTAAATCTTCTCAAACTCTTTCAAAGGTGCAAAACCCTATTCAACCTATCTACTAACCCTGGCATTTTTAGGACTAACTACAAAGGGACGGCATTTGGCCTATTTTTGAATTTTGCTTGGATAGAGAGTTGCAGCCTTGTCTCTTTGTAGCCGTGGAATCAAATTGCATTTTTGCTGGTTGAAAGTATCAAAGGCATCCACTTTGGCTAGCTAACCTGCAGAACACCAAAAATATAGCATAGGCTGGCGTCATACTCCTTGTTTCTATACTTGCTTATACCTGCAACGTTTTGACATCTAGCAGCCTATTGTTTCGTGACATTTGAGTTAATAATTGCATGTGTATGCTAATTTGATAAAACGTTTTTACTCTTTGTCATTATTTTGGTTTCTCAATTAAAGCTGACGTCACCCTTTGTAGCAGACATTATATAGTGGCGTGGCAGCATAATATATGAGCTTGATTTGACACATTTAATACATTGATAGTATGATACATGGTTTCGTGCACACATTGGTGCTATTTGTCCTTTATGCTTTTATTGAAAGTGATTATAGTCTTTGCTTTGCTAGCCATCATTGACTTCATCCAATAATAGCATTTAATCAATTGCTCATGTATTAGAGATAATAGTCGGTGGTTTTATGAAGTGCTAATCTACTGCAAGCATACTCTAGTTTTTTCTTTGTCTTTTGTCTACTATAAAGCGGGTACGTGCTTGAGTGGTGACTATCTTATCTTATCGGGCATCAATCTGGAAGGGTTTCCTTTTGACTTGGTCCTTATTCATTTCCCTTCCCATTCATCAAGATTATTTGGGGACACATCTCCCTTGGACTTGCCCTCCTAATAGAAAGAGCCCCATCGAGGTGGCGGTGGGTGGGGAAGCTCCTGTTAGCGCCCGGTTTTCAAAGCCCTTGGCCCTTTTCTACAAACCGATGCGATAACAGGCCCAACGTCTCCCTCAGGAGGAAGCGTCTTACTTATGCTCATTTAGGAGGTTTTGATTTAGCAATTTAATGTAAAACAATATGATTTTGGTTTGTAGCCTTATGCGGCTATTTTTTAATGACCTAATTTTAATTATAGGTCATGATACACTATATATTGAGGATATTTTCCCTCATTTGGACATAACACACAACTCCCTCTCTTGTGAGATCTGATTTTTTTTCCCTACTTGGGTATTTGGTCTTTTAAAGGAGGCACACTTGTTGTTGGAAGGATTATCTTGGCATTTTGGCATTTCTCTTGAAGGAAGGTTTAACTAGGGTTTGCATATGCTTTTTCATCATGATATGTAAGTGTGTTTCTTGCAAAACTTCTTAATTGAATGGTTTGTAGGTTTATATTCTTGCATTTACTTATAAATTTGCTGATTTAAAACCCTAGACAAGCACACAGAGTAGGTCCTTGTTTCATGTCCCTCAGGAGGAAATATTCAGCCATTGAAGAAGGGAAGAAAGAGCCTAGCTTTTGCTACACTCTTTTTACTTTTCCCTTTATTGCTAACTGTGTTTTTTAAGGTTAAAAAGGAGGTGATTATTTATCGCACAGTTTGTAGTTTTGGTCAAAGGCTAAAGGATAGAGGTCAAATTGGCGTAACTGAATTGATCCCACCGTTGTCACCTCAATGGGAAGGTTCTTTCTGTTTAGGGAGGTTAGCCCAGGGAGACGTCCCCGACAACCTGGGAGGGTTTGAAGGCAAAGGTATAAAGATTAAAGTAGAAGTTCCTCCTCACAGGGTACCACCTACAGGTCAGATAGTCTGGCTAAACAACCAATAGCAAGAGTGTATTACCCAAAATGAAAATGCACACTTGAACAGAGACAACAATAATACAGGTATATATATATGCAGGCTATAACTCAATCCAGGTTAGTACTTCAGTGACCTCATCGATATCAATTAATAAGCAATGTAAACAATAGATACCAGTAGAGTCAACGTTTGATCAATTAGCTATGGAAAAAAGCATCAATTCATCAATATTTATCAAGATGATCAAGCTAACAATGTATCCAACCAACACTTTACTCTATAAATGCTTCCAGGATATCATTTAATTGATGTTCAACACTTGCTGCATCAAGATCAGAGATATGTCAGCCTGTGACGTCAGGCCTAATTAAGTTAGTTTGTTAGTTAGGTTCAAAATTTAGAGTTTTGAGAGTGGTTTTGTACTCTAAGACTTCAGATTTAGGTTAGATATTATTGCCTTAGGGTATATGGAGTCAAACAAGATAAGGGCACAAGGTTTTGAGGATGAAGACTTAAAGACTAGATTGAAAGGTTCTAAAGTGCTGCTGCAAAGCGGGGCCCTAGGAATCAAACCCTGGGGAAAGGAGCTCACTCCAGTGTGTTGCTTAAGCAAGGCCTCATGCTAACTCCTCCTTCCTTGATCAGCAGCAGATATTAGTACAGCATAAATGATAATTTTAACCAATGGATGAGGTGAGAGAAAGTGTGTAAAGACAAGGCTTTCAAACCCCTAGAGATGTTAGCCCTAGGTGTAGATAGCCTAGGCCTAGGACGTCACCCTTTTCAATACAACAAAATTCAGTACTTGCTCAGGGGAAGGAAACAAGATGGAGTGTAGCCAAGGCTCACTCCTCCTTCTTCAATGGCTGAAATATTTCTCTCCTGGGGGACACTTCAAGAACAAGGACCACCTACTTGTGTGCTTGTTACCTAGGGTTTTTAAATCAACAATTTAATAAGCAAATGCAAGAGGTGGACTGGCATTCAATTGAAACAGAAGTTTTTGCAAGAAAATCACTTACATGTCCATGAGAAGAAGCATGTGCAAACCCTAGTTGTAAACTAGCCTTGGAGAGAAATGCAAGAGATGCCAAAATCCTTCAATAACAAGGTGTAGCCTCTCTTAGAGAGAAAGAAGAAATAATACCCTAGGAGGGCATAAAAATCAGACCTCACAAGTGCGAGCCCAGAGAGTGAGTTATGTTATTGTCAAATGAGGGAAAAACATCCCCTCAATATATATCATCATGATCTTTAATTGAATTTTGGGTCATTAAAATGATGGAGCAAGGGCTAATGGCAAAATCATGCTGTTTTACAATTAAATTTGCTAGAGTAAAGATCCTAAATGAGCAATAGAAGCCCAGAGATCATCAGCAAGTCCCTCTGGGGGAGGCGTTGGCCCTATTTGGGGCAAAGTGCAGCACAAGATGACAAACGTTAGCCCTTTTTGCGGGCCTCCAGGCTCTGCCACACGTGCCAAAATGATCTGTCAAGATTGCCATACACTGGAGGTGATGTCATGGCTCATAGATGGCGTCCTGGGGCATTAGAAAGGACATGTTCCTGTGGTGGGTCAGCCCCTTGGGTTGCGTCAGCCGGGATCGGTGAAATCAGATCTCCATCATTGGTTTATCAAATGCATGGCAAATCCTAACTATCGTCAATAGCTCAAGCCAGCATCCTTTCTCTGCCTAGTGGAGGTCTAGGGAGCGATCTAATGCGACTCCTTGACCCCATGGAGATCGAACTAATCATCTCCCATGTGTACCGGGCCACGTGGAGCACCGCCAAATCGGAGCATGGTCCTGCACATCAAAACTTCACACTCCATGGGCTCATTAATCCGCAGGATCATTGTAATGTTAATCACATCTCATCATTAATAAAATCACACATATGCATAAAACCGATATATCATCCAGCCAAGCTCAAAGATATTACAAAGATCTAAAATACAAGGCTGAAGAAAAGACAAAGTACACCTGCCTATTGGGCTAGTATCCATAAGGAAAGGAAAGTGTCCAGGGGTATCATCCAAGCCATGAGAGACGAGGTGAGGTAACTGGATAAGGGATATCAGGTTATCTGGGTAGAGTGAAAGAGCAGGGGATGCATGATATTACACACAATGAATTTTGCTTTGAAATGAGCTGTACCGTCATGGATGCAATTTCTCGAGGCCACTTTTATTGCCTTTATTCTTTCTTTTCTTTATTTGCTTTTTCGTTTTTATTTCAAGCACTAATTAGAGGACATTGCCTTGGTGGCGTGGTGACCTGGGCTGACAGTGTTACCCACAAGCACTTTCGAGATGATAAGTCTACCAGCTCAAGTGATAGGACTCCTTTCCTTAGCCATGCAACCAAAGGTCACTGCCCTGCTTTGTTGAAATGACAGATAGTAGCAATGTCATTGCTAGTGGGGTACCCATGAACATAATAGGCTGGCTCGTGATGATACACCCTATCCTCTTGGCTGGAGTCTTGTTTAGTTATTTTTTCTTAATTGTCCCTCTGTTTCTTGCTGGGGCTTTATTGCCTTCTCAGGATCCCTAGGCGAGGCATCTCTAGGTTTTATTTTTATGGCATTTTATCTTTAACCAATACTTTTACCTTCTGGGCCTTTTGGCCCCTTTCCCAGAAGGATAAGGTGCAACCCTACAAACAGATCAATCCTAGTATTAAGACTAGGGGAATGGGACAGATGAGCCAGGAACAAGATGAAAAGTGATGATATGATGGGAATGGGCGATGGCTCTTGAGAAATCAGACAAACCAAAACCTATATGGGTACAGGCTTGCTAGGACACCCCTGCAGATCCCCTCAAAATGGTCAAGTGGGTCAATGTAAAATCCAAGCAGATTTATTAGAAATAAATGAGTAAGATGCATATATCTAAAAGGTTATAATGATCAAAAGTAGAAGGCACATACCATGATATTTGGACCAATTACCTCATGGAGCCAAAGAGCCTTCTGATACAAGAATAAACCGATGGTGATGGATGCTGCTACTGTTGACAGGACAAGGTCTGATGAAGAGAAGAAAGATGGGCCCTCAGGGCCATACTCAAGTCAATCCTGCGCTGGTACTCCATTTCTAGGACCCATGGGCCTCTAGACATGATCTCCTAGTGTATCTAGAAATCGGGGATAACCTCGCCATTGTGGAACTTGGTAGAATGTACAACATAATGTTTTTGCCAATTTGGCATGACATGTTTTCATAAAGATGGGGCTTCTAGGTGGGTACTTATGAAAGTGGGATGCATGGAGTCTCCCGTAATCTTTGTCAAAACCCCTACAAATTAAAAAAAAACTAAAAGACTATGCGAACCAAAGAGTCCATTGCAGAATGATGAATTTACATAGGATGAATTGTTATGTTGGGGATTACTTTTTTTGAATTTTTTAATTTTGAATGCCCCCCTTTTTGCTAGGGACCCCAACGCCCCCTCGTCTCCCATGAATTTCCCTAAAATATTGGGGGTATCTCCACATGCTCCCCAATATTGCATTTCCTTGCTCCTATTAGCTTCTGCGTCCCTATAGAAACTTGGTGGAACATTGCTTTAAGTTGGGTTAATTACTCACATTTGGTACATTTGGTAGGAAAATGGCTAAACATGTCCACTCTTTTAAGCACTCTCTTCCTATTGCACCTATCAAATCTAGATCTCATAGTTTGAAGTTTGCATATATGTACATTATAAACAATATGCTTGATCGGAGGAGAGGCATGTTGACATTCAACAAAGTTGAGGATGAAATTCAGTCATGAACACATATCCAATAGGAAGTTATTCCTTTCCATCAACTTTTAGTGATAACATTTTTTGTAATTGTCCTTGATTTAGTGTTGGTGCGGATTAGATTTTAATTGCTTTTTGATTTGCAAATTCTTTTTTGTAGCTTTCACCTAATATCTTGGATCTATATTTAGGATGTTTCTTAACTCTTTTAAGCACTCTCTTCCTATTGCACCTATCAAATCTAGATCTCATAGTTTGAAGTTTGCATATATGTACATTATAAACAATATGCTTGATCGGAGGAGAGGCATGTTGACATTCAACAAAGTTGAGGATGAAATTCAGTCATGAACACATATCCAATAGGAAGTTATTCCTTTCCATCAACTTTTAGTGATAACATTTTTTGTAATTGTCCTTGATTTAGTGTTGGTGCGGATTAGATTTTAATTGCTTTTTGATTTGCAAATTCTTTTTTGTAGCTTTCACCTAATATCTTGGATCTATATTTAGGATGTTTCTTATCACATAATTAAGATCCTTTATTAGTGATTTATTTTGTGAAGTCACAACATCTGGAACAAATTCTCAAATTCTTTACTACCTATTTTAGAGATCATCACATTTCTTTGTTATGTTGATGTTTTTATTTATGGGCAACATCCGGAATAAATTCTCAAATCTTTTGCTACCTATTTTAGTGATCATCACATTTCTTTGTTATGTTGATGTTTTTATTTGTGGTTGGTTGGACAGTTTTACTTTCAAAAGCTTCTTGAAGATTGAATGTGTTTGGCATTGAAAATTTTCCATGTGATCGATTTGCATTTTTTTTATTGTTTTCGTTAGCTTCTCAAACTACACTTTAAATTGTCTCAATAAAAAAGTTCACTATAAAAGGCTGCAAAGCCTTGGTGAGTTTCTATATTCCACATTCTACACACACACACGCATACAGAGAGAGAGAGAGAGGATATTTAACTTGATTCACTGTTTGTGAAGTTTACAATCGTTAGATTATTGATTACAAATTGTCCAGATTTGCTTAATATGACTGAGATGCCATTTATCTGATGTCTTCTATGCCTTGTACAGAGAGAGAGAGAGAGAGAGAGAGGATACTTAACTTGATTCACTGTTTGTGAAATTTACAATCTCTAGATTATTGATTACAAATTGTCAAGATTTGCTTATTATGACCAAGATGCCATTTATCTGGTGTCTTCGATGCCTTGCAAATCTATGATATTAAATTTCATATTGGGCCATTCCATATTCATCTTCCTGCATGTCCTCTTTGCAGGTTCTCTATGACATAGGTGTAGTTTCTACTAGAGAGCCATTTAAATGTCTTATTAATCAAGGGATGATTCTTGGAGAGGTATGTGTTGAAACTTGAAACATTTTGAATTACATATTTTGATATTAATTTATCATAAAGTTATAATCTTAATTATTACAAGTGACAGGTTGAGTACACAGCATTTATAAACAAGGAAGGGGATTTGGTATCTGCTGACTTGGTTGACTATGGAAGTGAGTACCGACAAGAGAAAGTACCAGAGAGTAATGTAAGTGGCATTAATGATTTTATCTAGAGGAAAATTGTGACTTTTCTAATTTATGTTTTATTTACCAGCTACTTTCAGTCCTAAATGTATTCTAGAAGGACATTTGGAGATCTATTGTTATACTTCATGATTTGTCTTTTTAATTGTTCTCAGGTCTTGAAATCTGGGGAAGCGTATGTGTTGAAAAATGACCCAAGTGTTCGTCTCAATGCCAGAGCACACAAAATGAGCAAGAGTCGAGGCAATGTGATAAATCCAGATGATATTGTCAATGATTATGGAGCTGATTCCCTTCGATTATATGAAATGTTTATGGGTCCTCTAAGGTAATTTGAGGTTTTAGTTTGCTGCAAAGAAAATACTCTATTCACTTTTGCTAGGGCCTCGAGCTTCTTAGGGTTTTCACTCATGCTTTGCCTAGCTCATGCTCTTTTCCTTCCTTCTTTTAGTATCATTGCTAGCTCTTTTACTTGGATAACATTTTAGCATCTAGGAGTGTTCTAGACACTCCTACGGGCTTGAGGCCATCGATTCTCCTCTCTTGTCCCATTGACATATTCTGTGGTCACTTATGGACACAAATAAAATTATCTTATCTTATCTTTATTTATTCTACAAATTATTATATGCTGTTTTAATCTCTTGAAACCTCCTGTAGAGACTAGAAAGGGCATCCTAGTAAAAGATGGTTACGCTGTTCATTTGCTTTGTTTCAAATTTCCAGGGATACAAAAGTATGGAGTACTAATGGCGTTGAAGGAGTGCATCGCTTCCTAGGCNTATTGTCAATGATTATGGAGCTGATTCCCTTCGATTATATGAAATGTTTATGGGCCCTCTAAGGTAATTTGAGGTTTTAGTTTGCTGCAAAGAAAATACTATACTCACTTTTGCTAGGGCCTCGAGCTTCTTAGGGTTTTCACTCATGCTTTGCCTAGCTCATTCTCTTTTCCTTCCTTCTTTTAGTATCATTGCTATCTCTTTTACTTGGATAACATTTTAGCATCTAGGAGTGTTCTAGACACTCCTACGGGCTTGAGGCCATCGATTGTCTTCTCTTGTCCCATTGACATATTCTGTGGTCACTTATGGACACAAATAAAATTATCTTATCTTATCTTTATTTATTCTACAAATTATTATATGCTGTTTTAATCTCTTGAAACCTTCTGTAGAGACTAGAAAGGGCATCCTAGTAAAAGATGGTTACGCTGTTCATTTGCTTTGTTTCAAATTTCCAGGGATACAAAAGTATGGAGTACTAATGGCGTTGAAGGAGTGCATCGCTTCCTAGGCAGGACTTGGAGATTGATAGTTGGTTATCCCTTATCAGATGGGTCTTATAGAGAAGGCACAATTACAACAGATGTTGAACCAAGCCATGAACAACTTCGAAATCTCCACCAATGTATCCAAAAGGTTAGCCTCCTCGATGAGTTATTTCAAATATTCTGAAATTCATATTGATCCCATGCTGACTATACTAATTGCCTTTACTATAGCTACATTTTTCATATCTTTACTTGTGGGGATGATTTATTTAGTTATAGAAGTGAAAAATCCATAGCCGTGGCCTCTATAAAGATGATGACATTTCTAGATCTATTGTAACTAATCATTGGGAAGTGACGGTCAAGCACATTTTAGCAATTAATTTAACAGAAAAGGTTAACATCCCCCTTTTACAAAATTAAAAGGGGCTGCCTTTGCTTGAAGTTGTAGAAATTTCCAAGGCTCAAGCTTTAATGCAACCTCAGAAATTTCACCTCTTTCCTAGAGGTTTCTTGAATCTGAACCCTATGAATTTTCAGCCTTAGGGCTGTTATGAAATACGATAAAACAGCAGGAACAACAGATAATATTTCATCTCTTAATTACCCCAAGCAACAAGGCAATCCAAGAGAAAATATACCAAATGTGTGTCATCGAGTTTCAGCCCTCTAGGGCTATCTTATCATGCATACACCAGATCTGACATTTACTTTATAACAGCAGGAATTACAGCAGTAAATCTTGTCTATCTTCTTCAAGATCACTATTAAATCACTTAAGAATTTCAATCTTAACTTATGTCAAATCAGCAAGACATACTAGTGCTAGAAATTACCAAAACATGAAGATAAAGATAGTTGAAAATCAAATCTGCAATAAGACAATTTTGGACAGATGAAAACTTCATACATATCGGTAAAAAGATGAAGCTCATGTCCATACCATAGCCTCATCCCATAGCTAGTACAATCATTTAGCTCTCCAAAAGCCTAGCTAGGGAAAACCAATAAAATCCTTGCTAACACCGAGGAGCTCAAACAAGCAAGAATCACATTAGCAAGTCCTCCTTGGCAAGATGTCTTCTCTTCTCCACTCCTCAACAAGTACAATCTAGGGTTTAATTACAAAACCCTAGCTCCAATGTGTCCAAGGGATAAAACTCTAAACCAAGTATTGAAGATGCTCCACAAACTCCAAGAAACCCTAGCGCCTCCATGACAAGAGAGAGAAACTACAAAGAGGAAGAACACACACACAGAGAGAGAGAGAGAGAGAGAGAGAGGGAGAGAGAGAGAAGTGCGTTTTTCTCCGCACATCTCTAACACAAGATAATAAGTGAAACTAAGTTGATATTGAGATCATCATCTCCAACGTCTAGCTTACAAGAACAAACCCAAGCATCTCACCTGAGCAAGCCCCAACAAAGGCATCCTTTCTAGACTTCATAAGCCCCAACAAAGGCATCCTGTCTAGACTTCATAACTTTTCCTAGGGTTTCCTCATGAACCCTAGCATCTTACTCCAAGAAGACAAGTACAAAAAAGATAGTATAATGATGATGATCAAAGGACTCTCTCCTTCCTCTCTCTATATAAGAAGTAATGGAGGCCAACAATATATATGTTACAAGCAACTTACTACAAACACAAGTAGGCTCACACATGTGAAGAACTACACTCCCAGGGTACACATGTGAAGCTCTAAGGTGATGTTGTACACAAGCAAGGCTCCAATGCAAGGGTGCTCCATGAGATGTGTCCAATGCTCTTCCTACAAGCCTCCAAGGACTCAACGCTACTCCTAAGCTATGTGCTCCATTGGGTGCACTTCATTTGCATGCACACCATCTCATCTAGGCATCCCCAAGTAAACTCCAAGACTTTGTGCAAACATCCAAGCCACCCAATGCTATCTATGGCTCAACGCCCTCCTCTAGAATGCTAAATGCTCCTCCTCCAATGTAGGGTGCTATGTTGCGGGGGAACGTCTCCCTCCCACCCCCTAAACGCTTCGCTCCCAGAGGGAACATTTTTTGGGAGCACACTCCGTTGCAAAAAAAATCACTCGTTGTCCTATCAGGGAGCATTGGTCTCAAAGCGCTCCCTAAGTGCTCGTAGGATGCTCTAGGGATGCTCCCAAGAGATTTAAAAACGCTCCGTGAGTGCTCATGTGATAAGGTGAATTTGGCCTCTTTTCTTTACTTGTGGGAACTAGGACAAGGTTCCAAGAGATTGGTTTAGGCATTACTAGGGTTCCTTTGTAGATTAAAACACTCACTCACTCCATTTGCTCTCTTTCCATTTCTTATTTCACTCATCTTTACTAGGGTTTTGAGTGGGTTGTTTATGTTGAAATAATGTAACTACAAAGAGTATTCTGCTTATTATTGAGTTATTATTAATTAGATCAATCCCCTTTTGTGGATTGATCATTTCAGGCTTTGTAAATGACCAAATCCCCTTTTGTGGATTGGTCAAACCCTAATTATATACTGCTAATTAAGAAGTCGGCTCCCAGGCCTAATTAAAGTGGTTTTAGCCATTAAGAGAAGAAATTGGCCTTGCTTGATGAAGAGACACCTCCCTAGCACTTGCCATCTAGTGGGAAAGCAATTTCTCCACTTAGAATTACTTGTGGGCAAGCAATTTCTAGCAAGAAGACTGTAATGTCCCCCACCTTTTGATGAAGATGTTTGGAGAGACTTAGTAGTCTAGTTGTTCCCACTAGACTATAGTCTCATGCATCATGGGGACAAAGTCAACCAAAATCCATTACCTAAGCACAACGTTATATTATTGAGTTGACTTTGGGAGAAAAGGTAACTAAAGAAAAGAAAAGAGCATGTGGGGAAAAGCTAGGAGTTAACCCTAGGGGTTAACTAACTCAACATAGAAATAGATCTGGAGTATAAAAGAAAGGAAGGGCACACTTCTCATTCATTTTGGATTATTATTACATTTTGCATTTGGGCTCTTGAGCACAAAACAATTTTGAGGGTTTTGAGACTACAAACCTTAGAAATCAACTCGGTGTTGAAAGGTCCCACCTCTCTTGATCCAAGCTTGGTCTCGGGGATGCAATACTCCACCCACACCATTCTACAACA
>SNQJ01S0029175.1:39079-55959 GCA_010110895.2 Picea sitchensis
AAACTCATCCAAACCCTCCGAGTTCATTGATGACATAGTCTCACCCCTCTGACTTGGTTGACTCAAGCCTCCTGAAGTGACTCTAACCGCATTATAAGGGAATCCAAAAATGGGG
Source organism: Picea sitchensis (assembly GCA_010110895.2). Classification (NCBI taxonomy): domain Eukaryota; kingdom Viridiplantae; phylum Streptophyta; class Pinopsida; order Pinales; family Pinaceae; genus Picea; species Picea sitchensis. The sequence goes on from SNQJ01S0029175.1 coordinate 39,195, forward strand.
ACATGACATAGATCAATTTGTTGGACCATCCACCAAAGGCATGTTGTTAATGGGGACGTCATAGGTTCCAATTTGGTCGAGCCTCTTGGGGATAACAACTTGTTGTTGACACCATCTTCCATCCAGATATTTTGGGGAAGAGAGGGATTCCCACAAAGTTTTCCTTCGAAAAAAACAATAGTTAGTTGATTTGTTTTCATTTACAATGAGAATTACCTTTGAATTTAATGATTATGTCTATACAATTAGGTTGTCACGTACTTATTCTCTGCCACTCATAATGTGATTCCACCATGCTGGTCGGTTCTATATGTTTTTTCCATGGTTCTTACTAAACTTCTTGCTCATTTGCAATGTCCCTAGAAGGAAAGGGAATCCCAGAAAGTTTTCCTTTGAAAAAAACAATAGTTGGTTGATTTGTTTTCATTTTCAATGAGAATTACCTTTGAATTTGATGATTATTTCTTTTATCTATATAATTAGATTGTCATGTACTTATTCTCTGCCACTCACAGTGTGATTCCACCATGTTGGTTGGTTCTATATGTTTTTTCCATGGTTCTTACTAAACATCTTGCTCATTTGCAATATCCCTTGGGCTATAATCCCTTTCAGTGCAACCAACCTCGTTGGTTTGCACCTTGCTTATAATTTTGTAGTAGTTTTCTTAAATGGCAAGATGTACCCTTAATAGAAGTGGTGGGGCTAGGATGAAAAGTTGGACCAATCAAGAGAAAAGGAAAACAAATAATAGATGTGTTGACGTAATATTTAATTAATGGTCATTATGTTAGCTTTTGTTTGTGAGGAAAATCACACAAGAATGTGGACAATGATTTAAAACTAGGATATATTAATAGCCAGAATTTTTCTTGACTCATACTTCAATATGGTGTGGATATCAATAGTTAATTCTTCTGGGAGGCATGAAAACAAATATCTAGGATTTTGTAGGATCCTGTGACGCCTGCCAATGAAATAAGGCAGAGACGATGAAGTTACTAGGGGCATATCAACCATTTCCAATCTCAACACAGATTTGGATAGACATCTCAATGGATTTTATTGTGGGACATCCAAAAGTGCAACAAATTAGTCATCATGGTGGTTGTTGACCGTATTTCAAAAGATGCTCATCCTTTCACTCCTTCCTTAGTTGCTTAGGCCTTCATGGATCAAATCTTCAAGCTACATGGTATGCCCACTTCCATTGTCTCGGATCGGGACCCCACATTCACTAACAAATTTTGGCACGAGCTATTTAAACTTTAAGGTACATAGCTGAATATGAGCAATGCATATCATCCTCAAATTGGTGGTCAAACATAAGTGGTCAACAAGTTCTTAAAAACCTATTTGAGATGCTTTGCTTCCGAAAAACCACACCAATGGGCACAATGGTTTGCCCTTGCTTAATGGTGGTACAATACCACTTATCATGGAGATACCAAAATGCAACATATGAAGCTGTTTATGGCCAAAAATTCTTGTCAGTGGCATCCTATGTACTAGGCAACTCTAAGGTTGATGCAGTAGATAAAATACTTCACACCAAAGGAGCCATTATCGGTATCCTCAAGGACAACTTGGCTATGGCACAAGATCAAATGAAACAACAAGTTGATCTTTTGCGGAAGGGGATCAAGTGTTTTTGCACTTACAACCTTATAAATAGGCATCACTCAATGATAAAGTTCCCCATAAGCTAACTCTTAAGTTCTATGGTCCCTATTAGATCATATCACGCATTGGTTAGGTCCCTATCAGATCATATCATGCATTGGTTAGGTCTCTATCAGATCATATCACGCATTGGTTAGGTCACCTACAAGATGGCTCTCCTAGCCCACTCTAAGATTCATCTAGTCTTTCATGTGTTCTATTTGAAGAAGGTTGCGGTATCAAATTACAAAGTGCAAACCAACCTTCCAAAACTTGATGAAGAAGGTTCCATTTGGTTCCAACCAGAAGTAGTATTGGATGCTAGAGAGTGTCAATTGCGCTAGCGCATGATTGGGGAAGTATTGATCTAGTGGAAAGATATGCAACCAGAAGATGCCACATGGGAATTTATAGTGATTGTACAACAATTTCCTCACCTTCAGCCTTGAGGACAACACTGATTTCAAAGGGCATGTTAGGGTCCTACCCTAACCCCCTTACTTAGATACTTTATTTGAATATGAGGCCACCTTCCTTGAATAAGGCCCATTAAATAGTTAGTTAATAATCATTCATTGTAAAAAGGGTCATCTTTATTAATAATGCCCAAATTAGTTAATAAGACGTCATTATAATTGTGCTCGTAGGTAGTTAAGATTCTCTTTGGATAGATATATATTGAGTAGAAGGTTATGTAATGTTTTGTCAAGAATTGTTATTGTAATTGGAGCTTTTCTCTAGGAGGTTGCCCCCTTGAAGAGGCAAGTGAAGATAGATCTCTATTTTTTATTATCAAGAGATACTTCTCAGGGTTTTCTCTTATGATCTTTTGTTTTGCTCTATATTTTATGTGATTTCTCTGAAGTACATTACAATCTTACACTTGTGATCTAATTTCTTTTTGAATCATCTATTTGATGCTGCATTTTGATGATTTTTTGTTAAATTTTCTCTTAAGTAGTTAAGTGTGTTCAATATTCTTTAAGTTTAGACTATTAAAACAATAACTGCATGCATAAGGATCACTGAATGAAAGACTTCCACAATATACACAAGATTTATCCTGGGAAACCCTCGTGGGGGAGAAAATCCAACAAAGCTTCTTCAATATAGATTCTTCAACAAGTACAATGTCTCTCTCAAGAGATATCTCTCTAAACAAAAGATAAACTAGAAACCCTAATCGGAATATAGTAGCGCACCACTAGACCAAGATAGTCCTCCAACAAATAACAAAAACCCTTCACCAGAACATCCTTCCTCTGTAGCTGCGTCTCCTCCTCAGACTTCCGCACTTTTCTTGTGTGAGAGAGCTTGTTGTGTGTGTGTTCCAAGTGAGGCCCCTAGCCTCTTATAAATACAGGTTGAGTCACCCAGAATTAGGTCAGGGCCAACCTGTACACTTTATCCCGTTTAATTTACAATTGACTTTTGTCAAGGCACAATAGGTCCGACTTTTGCAAAGGCACAATAGGGCCGACTTAACAAATATAATATAATATTATTCTTTAGGGTTTTTTCTTGGTCTAATACAACATGAATACAATAAGAATATCTTTCGAAGCTACTCAAACTTCAACACTCCCTCTTAGCAAGGAAGGTATTCTTCTGGCGCGATCATCACAACTGCTTCTGCTCTTCTGTACACTTGATCATTGACTTGTTGAATTTCCACGAATCTATATGGAAGAAGTTTTGTAACCACGTCAACATCCAGTGTCTCATCATCCATTCGGGCTTTATCTCATCACGAGACTTTAACTCGCCAGCTCACATAGAATCTGGCATCTAGTTCGCAAGGAACTAGTAACTTGTCAACTCACACATAATCTGACATCTAGTCCACAAGGAACTAGTAACCTCCGGTTGGCACGCCAGGCAACTGGTCCACAATGACCAAACATCTAATCATAAGGATTAGGCAATGTAGTGTGCACACACTACCCATCTAGCCCAAGGCTAGGAAACACCTGCAACCACACATGTTGACCCACCAGCTTGAAAAGTTGGGTAACTAACCAACCTTGAAGGCATGGAATCTGCTGACCTTGTGTGAGGTCATGCTGACTGGTGCAACAGTCAATAACGTGCGTACTAAACTATTTCACTGGAGTAGCAATATCTCGGCATACCATACTATTTCACTGGAGTAGCGTTCTGCGTACCAGACTTTTTCACTAGAGTAGCAGTAACTCGACGTACCAGACTATTTCACTGGAGTAGTCCTCTGCGTACCAAACTGTTTCACTGGAGTAGCAGTAACGTGCTCGTGAATGACTACCTGCTTCTACTGTCACATGCTAAAGCTGTTGCCCTGGAATCGCTTATGTAACTCATCACTGCCTCTTACTAGGGATGTCCTTCTGGACCACACCAAGCTTGTCTCTGAAGTATGAAAACTTCACTCTCGACAGAGGCTTGGTCAACATGTCAGCTATCTTCTCATCTGTAGTGACATATTGGAGCTTCATTGCTCCCCTCTGTACCATATCTCTGATATAATGGTACCTGATCTCGATATGCTTGGACTTGTAATGGAACACTGGCTTCTCTGTCATCTTCACACAACTCTGGTTTTCACACCAGATACAAGTCGCCTCTAACTCGGGATCAAACAATCCTACAAGCATCTTTCGAAGCCACACTGCTTTGCTGCTAGTTGAACACACTGCTATATACTCTGCCTTAGCTGTACTGAGCGCCAAACTAGTCTTCTTCCTCTTGAACTATGAGATCATAGCTGATTCCATACTAAAGCAACATCCAGATGTACTCTTTCAGTCTACAACACTACCGGCCCAATCTAAATCAGTAAAGCCTTGCAGGCTTATCTCACTATCTGAAGCATATCTGAGTCCATAATCAATCATACCCTTCAGGTACCTCATCACATGTTTTGCTGCAATCAAGTGAACACCTCTCGAATCAACCATATACTGATTTAATGTGTTCACAATAAAAAATATATCTGGCCTCATGTTCGTTAAGTACATCAACAAACCAATAATCTGTCTATACATGGTGGCATCCACTGTCTCTGAATATGTATCACTCAATAACTTCAGATTTGTCACCATCGGTGTAGACATGGCCTTACAATCCATCATTCTGAATCTCTTTAGAATCTCTACAACATTTTTTCCTTGGTTAGGGAAAATCTCACTCGGTCTCTGGCATATCTCCAGACCTAAGAAGTAATGCATCATGCCTAGGTATTTCATCTCGAACTTTGCAACAAGCTTCCTCTTACTCTCAGTGATGAGCTTTTCGTCTGCTGTTAGAAACATGTCATCCACATATAACAATAGCATCACTGGTCCACCATCCATTACCTTGAAGTACAGGTTGGAATCTGCTTTACTTTTGGTAAAGCCCAAGCTCATCAGGAAGCTGTCAATTCAACTGTACCATGCTCTGGGTGCTTGCTTTAATCCATACAAGGATTTCTTCAATCTGCACACATGTGTCTAGCTGTCATGTGTCTCGAAACCTTGTGGCTGCTCCACATACACTTCCTCTGCTATTACACCATTTAGAAAAGTTGTCATCACGTCCATCTGGTGTACCTATCACTTCATCACGACAGCTATCGCAAGTATAACTCTAATCGAAGTGTATCTTGCCACAGGAGCAAATGTCTCCTCATAATCTATTCCTTCTTTCTCGGAGAAACCACATTCCACGAACCTTGCCTTGTACTTCTTTATACTTCCATCTGCTGAATGTTTTGTCTTGTAAATCCACTTGGAACTTACCACTTTCTTCTCTTTTCGTCTCAGAACCACATCCCAAACATCATTCTTTACAATGGATTGGTATTCTTCAACCATGGCATTCTTCCATTCTTTCATCTCTGCAACCTCTTCATAATTGGTAGGCTCAACATCAATAATGTCAGTTAGCAGTGCCACATAACTAGAGTATGATCGTGGTCTCTTGCTTTCTCTAAAGGATACATCTGGGGTACCATACTTCTCTGCATCCTGAATAATTTCCCGAGCCCAAGCTGGTCTTCTCTTTTTTGTGTTCATCTCTCGGGATGAATCTGCAGGTATCTGTGGTTCTTCCATATCATGATCTTCTAGCACAACATCATCACCTGCATCTGTATCTGTAACTCTGGGAGCTTCAGGCTCCTCATCATGAATCTCATCTGAATGATTATGTCTCGATCGACTGAAAGTTGCATCCTCATCGAAGGTGACATCTCTACTAGTCTCAATTTGTCGGTGACTAGGGATGTAGACTGTGTATTCCTTTGATGTCTCACTATATCCAACAAATATACCCTTCTTGCCTAAAGGGTCCAACTTCGATCTCTTGTCCTTGGGGACATGCACATACACTGGACAACCAAATATCCTTAGGTGGCTGATCTCTGGCTTTTCACCTGAAAACATCTCTTCTGGTGTCTTGTTCCCAAGAACACGGTGGGGGCTTCTGTTCTGTACATATACAACAGTTCTGGCTGTTTCTGCCCACAGATGCATCGGTAAATCTTGATCATGAATCAAGGCCTTTACTGCTTCCATGATTGCACGGTTCTTTCTTTCTGCCACACCATTCTGCTGAGGATTGTAGGGAGTGGAGAGCTCCCTCTTAATCCCAACTTCCATGCAAAATGCCTTGAATTCATCTGATGTGAATTCTCGTCCATTATCTGACCTTAGTATCTTTATCTTCTTTTCAGATAGGTTTTCAACAAGTGCCTTGAACTCTTTGAACTTGTTGAATACTTCACTTTTAGCCTTCAAAAATTAAATCCAAGTTTTACATGAGAAATCATCAATAAATGAAACATAGTATACATACCTGCTAAGTGAGGTAGTTGACATCGGTCCACACATGTCTAAATGTATAATGTGTAAGACTCCTTTGGCTTTGGTATCACTACTTGGAAATGGTTTCTTCACGTTCTTGCCTTGAGCGCATCCCTTGCATATCCCTTCATGATTCACTTGGATTTATGGCAAACTTGTCACCATCTTGCTCACGATCGGTAAGGATTTGTAATGTTTGTGAGCAAATCTTCTATGCCATAGTTCACTTGGAGAAACTGTACTGTGTACCAATGTTGAAACTGAATGTCGCTTTAACTTGCATAAGCCTCCTTCTTGGACACCAATCACTATAGCATCATCAATAGATTTTCCTCTTGGCCACATGAGGAATTCACCATCAATTAAAGAAACTTTGAATCCTTTCTCATCTAAAGCTGAGATAGAAAGGAGATTCTTCTTCAAACCATGTACATACAAAACATCCTTCATCTTCGTAGGTTTTCCGGAATCTAACTTGTAGGATGCTTCTCATACTCCTTTAATGGGATACTGATAGTCATCACTGAGCTTCACCTTGTGAGGTGAATCTTTCTGAACTAAATCTGAGAGAGATTCCTTGTAGCCAATCATGTGCTTAGAAGCACCACTATCAATAAGCCATGTGTCACTTCCATGAGTGACTGTACCTGTAAGAGTTGAGATCAGTACATATTCTTCACTTGAGTCTTCTTCTTTGGTTTTCTCATGATCAGGTTCATCATCTTTTGTGGCATGAGTATGATGTCTTTTATACTTTCCTTTTCTGGCCTGACCTTTGGAGTTGGGACAATTTATAGCAACGTGTCCCATCTTCTGACAGATGTAGCATTTGTAACTTGAGAAATCCTTCTTGAACTTATGTGTCTTTTGCAGTCCATGAGGTTTGTTGTGTGACTGAACTTCCTTCTTGCTCTTTCCTTTTCTGGTATGTGCTGCTAGGGCTTGATTTTCTTCATCGCCTAGTTTCTCTTCTCTTGTTGCCAAACTAACTTCTTCCTGAGTACAATCTTCCCATAGTCTACTAAACGTTGTTAGCCTTCTTCTTGAACATATACCCTGAATGAATGATTCCCAACTTCCAAGATCTGGGGAGACCATTCAATGTAGTCATCACCAACTCGGCTTCTTCGATAGTGTCTCCAATGGCTTCAAGTTGTTCTTTAATTTGAGACAACCTTGTGAAGTATGATTGGATAGTTTATGAACTCTGCATCTTCACATTATTAAGTTGTGTCCTCAAGGTCATCTTGTTGATATTATGGTAGTTATGGGAGGTATTGACCTCCTCGTGTAACGCTAACAATAATAGAATATTCTGGGAAGAAAGAAGAAACCCTAAAGCATTGGATATAACCCTAGAAGAAAAGTCGGCTAAAGAAAATAATTTAATATTGAGTCTTTAACCTCCAGAAAGAGAAGTCGACCCATACAGCGAAGAAAGAGCAGTATAAATACAGGATGCCAGAGCTCATTTGTACACACAGCTCGCAACTGCAGAAATCTAGCGCGCACTGCAAAAATTTAGTAAGTGCGCAAGTTTGGAGAGTAGTTGCAGCTGCAACTATTGCAACTTGTATTTTCGGTTTTAGGCTTAGACTTTCTCTTGGTTATGGTTTGGACTTTCTGCTTGGTAGGCTAGCTCTATAGAGTGATACGGTACCTTGATTGGCTATTAGGCCTAGGGTTTGCTTCCAGAATTATTCTCTGTCAAGGTTAAGGTGCTTGGGGGTGGCTTTGGCCTATGGTTGGGTGACAACATTGCTATATTGTCTATGGTTAAACGAGCACTGCTATTATTTCTAATAGGTTATGGGCCCACACTATCTTCGGAAAGTCTAACCGTTGGTAGATAGATTGGGAGGATTTGCTTAGTTACAGTTGCAGTTGCAGTCAAAGTTCTTGCTACAACAACAAAACCCTAACCCTCTTGTTGAGGCACCTCAAGTGAAGAGATTGACCTAATTTCTGGATAGCCTAGTGCGCCCTAACCGAGCACACCTCCTGGTACTCTCAGCAATCTAAGACGTCAAGTTTGAGTTTTTGGTGTTGAATTTTATGGTAAGCTGATGCATTTTAATTTTGAATTCTATTTAGCATTATCTGAACCATAAACACTATAGCAGCAATACATTAGCTACAATAAACCAAGATCACAAGAAGAATAGCCATGCACAAAAGACACCAGAAATATCTTGGGAAAATCCAACCCTTCTCAATCAAGGGAAAAACCCAACAATCCTTTGCTATATTCTCAAGAGAAGATCCCCTAGCCATCACCAAACCCAGTACACAAGAGGGTGTTGTAATTCTCATAATTTTAGACCACAACTTCTGAAAACATGAGATGACACAATGATAAGTGTGTTTCCTCAGTGGGGATTCACCTTTATTTATAAAAAATTGATCACATGAAATGATGTGTATATTGGCAGAATAGGGCTGACCTGTACAACTTAATAATATAATATATATAATTAATAATTACAATATTAATTATCTTTACATGGTGGGGTCGACCTGTACCCTTTACAACATAATTAGGGTTACAGGTAAATCTTACTTTTAGACAATATAGCAAGGATCTCACACGTCCACTAGTGCTAAGCCACTAGGGACACGTCCATCTGTGCTCAACCACAAGGATGTCCTACTCAACAGATCTCTATGTCAACTGAGTCCACGGGAGAATCATCTAGAGTACCATCTCAAGCCTGACTCAACTGAGTCCACAAGGCAGGAGACCACATGTCATAACAACTCAGTCCAGAGTCTGATGCACACCCATCACATGGGCACCTTCACCCCGCATAGGGGTACACATCGTCTCATCTCAATCTAGAGAGGAACGACACACCCATCACATGGGCACACCCAACACATGGGCTCTCTCATAGGTCGACTCAACTCAGTCACAGAGGAGAACGTGTCTTGGAGGATGTCTCACGAAGATGCAATCATCAATACTCCCTCTCAGCTAGGGAGGCATTCTCCACCAGGCCAAGTCTCTCACAGAAGTACTCGAACTTCGTTATGGCAATCGGTTTGGTGAAGATATCTGCAATTTTCTCATGTGTAGGAAGGTACCACACATGTACTGCTTTCCTCTGTACCATGTTTCTGATATAATGATATTTTATCTCAATGTGTTTCGATTTATCGTGAAACACAGGATTCTCAGAGAGCTTCACACAACTCTGGTAATCACAATGAATAATGGTAGGATCCATCTCATGATCAAATAAATCTGTCAGGAGCTTGCGAAGCCACACTGCTTCGCGGATTGCCACACTCAATGCTATATACTCTGCTTCTGCGGTACTCAAGGCCAAAAATCTCTATTTCATGCTGCACCAGGAAACCATGGTAGACCCCAATGTAAGACATCAATCATATGTGAATCTTCCGGTCCACTGCGCTCCTTGCCCAATCTGCATCAGTATATCCCGACAATCTCATGTCTACACTGGAGGCATATCTCAGGCCATATCCAACTGTGCCTTGTAGATATATCAATACATGTTTCGCTACTATCCAGTGAGTCTGTCTCGACTGACTTATGAATCATAAATCCCTCTGGCGGCTCGATGTAAACTCCTTCTTCAATCTCACGATTGAGAAAGGTTGTCTTTTCATCCATCTGATGTAGTTCCCAACCCATAGATGCAACTAGTGCAATGATAGTACGGATGGAAGTGTATTGGGCTATAGGAGCAAATGTCTCCTCATAATTAATTCCCTTCACCTGTGAGAATCCTCTGGCTACAAATCTCGCTTTGTTTTTCTCGACACTTCCATCCACTGCATGCTTGATCTTATAGATCCACTTGGAAGTCACTACAGACTTCCCTTCTGGTCTCGGAACGATATCCCACACATCATTCTTCATGATGGACTGATACTCTTCTGCCATGGCATCTTGCCATAGTTGTTGACTTGCTGCTTCTCCATGACAAGAAGGCTTGGTATTAATGATGTGATTCATGGCTGAAACATAGCTCGAAAATCTCTTTGGTTTCTTGCTCTCTCGGAATGTGCCTCGAGGAGTTGCATGTCTCTCTGAAATCGGAATCAAACTTGAAGAGACCCAAAAGAAGTCAAAATAGAAGAAGTTAGACAAAAGAAGTCGGTTTTTGTCTTGGACTTTCTCTTGGTTATGGTTTGGACTTTCTGCTTGGTAGGCTAGCTCTAGAGAGTGATACGCTACCTTGATTGGCTATTAGGCCTAAGGTTTGCTTCCAGAATTATTCTCTATCAAGGTTAAGGTGCTCGGGGGTGGCTTTGACCTATGGTTGGGTGACAATATTGATATATTGTCTATTGTTAAACGAGCAGAACTATTATTTCTAACACATCTTTCGGTTGATATTCTTTCCTTAATACAATCGGGATAAGGCATCAAACATTTGCTTGGGAGTTGTCGATGATGAGACATGGGGGATCAAATGATCCTTGATAGAATCGACAATGATTCTCTTCGCCTTAACTAGGTTCTTTTTGTACTTTGCTTTGGCCTTGGTATCGCACAAGTTGTAGGTTGGGAAAAGCCTGACCCAACCACCGATTGGCGACAACTAGGAGGGAACCTACCCACTGTCACCTTAGGCAGGTGTCCTCGTCACTTTAGAGGTGAGGTATTCACCTCAAGGGGGGAATCACGGTGACCCTAGGGTAAAAGAGATGGAAAAGGATGAAGATGAAGAGGATGTCCCTAAGGTCAATTCTAAGTGGTGTGAGGATCTTGGGAAGGTTCAAGGGTTTCCAAATGTGTTGAGTGACCTGTCGATAGTGAAGTACTTGCCAGAGACACAAGAAAACTAAGCATATGATGCAATATAACCAATTGGACAAACAAGTTAATCTTGCTGTCCCTAATAGCAGTTGTTAGTAACAATATATATCAGCAATGAAATGGGACAATAAGCTGCTAAATAAGTGCTAGAAATCAAGTGAAAGATACAAGAGATAAATTAGCTAAACAATAGTAAAACTCATGATTAAAGGCCAAGATACTAGCATGAAAAAGATAAGGCTGTTGTAAACACTTTCTGCAGCAATATATATCAGCCTTATGGATGTAACAATCAACTTATTACAACAAGAAAATCATGCACTAAAACTCCTCCAAAGTTTGCCAAAAAGTGCGCTAAACCGAGAAGTATAAGTGTGCAAACTTTGGGCAAATTCCAGCAGTTGATTAAAGAGTTGTTCAAGCAATTAGATTAGGGTTTCTGCAGCCCTAATGGCTGAAGATGCAATTGCATAACAGCAGCAAGAACTACCCCTTTAGAGGGGATGCCCTAGTGGTTGAGAGGTGCTCTAAGCACAAGGAACACAACCCAAGTTGCAAAAAGTTAATACGACAAAAAATCACATTTTCCAATGCAATATTTTGTTTCTCCAATGCAAGAATACTTTAGATTAGTGCCTTTAAAATTGGGTGATGGAGTCTTTAAAGCACAAGCTAGATCAACAACAACACCATGGGTGTAAATCCTCTTACTCCCTAGGGTATGCCAACCAAACTTAGGATAAATCTAAGAGGGTATACACACTCGTATTCCTCCTAGCAACCCTTGCAAAAAAGAAAAACTTAAAACCTTTAACAAAGAGATGAAGCAATGATAGAGGGTGTATCTAGCATACTCCTCCCTAGGGTTTCCACCAACAATAACCAAAGTAGCAAGAAAATAATAGCATATGCAGATTTTTCCTTACCTAATCCAAGCAAATGAGAGAACAAACTTTAGTTACCATGTAACATTCATCCAAGATTCAAGAGAAGAACCCTTTAGGAGGTGCACATCACTCCTCATCCATTCACCAAGAGACATTCGTCAAAAGGCATTCCACAAGAGAGAAACAAGAAAATCACCAAGGGTAGCGAAAATTTCAGCCAAGTACTTCTCACAATGGGAGAGTTATGTTATGAAATGAGATCTTATGATCTCTATTTATACAAAATGTCTTCAAAATAGTTTGTCCACATAATATTAGGGTAAACCACAAGACTAGGGGCCAACAACCCTAATCTTGCCCCTTTTACAAAACAATATTAAACAATTCACTTAAAATTTACTTTTACATAGAAAGAAACCCTAATTTAAAGTGACGCCACCCCTTTAGGGGATGTTTTGGCACAGGAGCAAGTCGTTGGTGTTGGAGGAGTGTAGTTAGGCTTCCCAAAGTCACATGTCAAGCATCCAACTCACTTTCTTCATGGTCAAAGCCTAGTTCTCCTCAAAACGTTCATGAGCCAATGAGTGGGAAGTTGAGCACCAAACCCTAGCCTCTCTAGATGACGTCATGCTCCTAAAGATGACATTTTACCTCTCCTAGGAAAAACGTTTGGCAAGTAGGGGCTAGGTTATGTCGTCCAAGTCATCTTCTAGGCCTCTGCAGTTTCATCTCTCTCATTCGGCCTGCGGGGCCTTCGCATCCACTCGTGGGATTCAAGCCCCATGGAATCCCAAGCTAGGCTTCTTCCTCCAAAACTATCCACCAACTAGGTCTTGCAAAGACAAAAAACATGCCCTCTAAGGATCTCAAGTCAAAATATAATGATAAGTAAATCAAGTCAATAAATGAGCCACCTAAGCATGTGTATCAAAGATTACCTTGTCAAACAATTAAGTGCTCAAAGAAATTATGCTACTTGCCAAGCTTGGATATGGGAGGGTTGACGAGGTGTCCTATTGGGTAGATCTTGCCATGGGTTAAGGAGTGTTTCCAAGAGATCCCTCTCTAAGCCATGTAAAGTGGATGAAGTGGTTAAATGTCAAGACTCAATGGGCATGTGGTTCATGACATAGAAGGGGTTGTGACACCTTCATTTGCTATGGGTGCCTTTGTTGAGGGTGTGTGGTACGTTTGTTTGCAATGCAATTTTTCGAAGGCCATCGTTTTGCCATTCTTTGTTTCTTTCAAAATTTAGGGACAAGTTGAAGGCCATTGTCCTGGCATGGTGTCCAGATAATGAGTGTCACTCACAAACACCTAGTGGAAATGAGAAGGCTAGCTCGTGACGAGACCCCCTTTCTCTCAGCCATGCAACTGAGAGCCATTACCATGGCTTGGTGACTAGATGATGGTAATGCCATACCACTAAATATCCATGATCATGATAGGCCGTCTCGTGATGAGACCTCCTATCCTCCAACTAACCCTTTAAGCATTCTTAGTCATTATTTTTGTGGGTCCCCCTTTTCTTACAAATAAGCATTTTATTGCTTTCTTGGGGGATTCTCTGGGCAAAACATCTAGAAGGTTTATATATGCTTTTATCTTTTACCCAACAACAATCCCTTCTTCCCATAGAATGAGGGACAACCCCTTCTCGGGTCAATACACCCTAAAATCCCAAGAGATAAGGAAATGGGGGGAAATAGTGATGGAAAGTGGTAAGTATGGTCGAAAGTGGTAAGTATGGTCGGGAACGGTACGATGGCTCTTGAAGGGAGTTCCTAGTAGCAAACCCATTCCCAGGGAAGACCACTTACTAGGGCACAATGTCAACCGCCAAGGTGAAACATGGCAAAAGGCATAATGCAAAAGCATGTCATGAAATCTAAAGTAGTCTAAGATACAACATACTGAAGTGCCTCAAATATTGAAATGACACTCAACATAATACCCGACTTGTACCTCATGGAGCAAGGCCCATTGCCTCTCAGAAACCAACTGGTGTAGTGAATACCTTCTGAAAATCTACGACCTCTGTGGTGGTGAGAAGGGTCTCCATCTGTGCAAAAGGATACTGCTAGTCATGTAGTCTCTCGACACTTCATATCTGCAACTTGAGGTCTTCGAGACATAATCTCCTTAGTTATCCCACAAAATGGGGATAACATTTGGCTCCTACTTGGGGACATGTGCTCGTCATAGAGTGCATGAGAACCGCAACATCTATGGAGTCCTTTTGCATGAAGGAAAAGTCTTGTGAGTTGTATTCGATGTAATCTGGGACATCGTCAAACTCATCTTCACTTGTGTAGTCTGGACCGTTGGGATCAATGACATGCTTATCAACTCTCTCTTGACTGTATAATACCTCAAAAGTGCCATCTCCCATGGGTATGTGTGCATGGGTAAGGTCCATGCTAAGAAAACCCCCAAGGGCAGAGGACTAGGTCCTTGATAAGAGCATCCCCCAAGCATCCAGAATATTGATCACTAATATGTCCATTAGAAGGTTGATATGTGGAAAATCAATCAGAAAAACCTCAACGTCCTCATACACCCCAAAGACCTTGACCCTTCTTGAATCAATACCACATACATTCCCATAGGGTTGGGTTGTCTTCAGACTGAGATGCTCCATCTCTTTCAATGACGTGACATTTGCTAAGGCCCTAGAATCAAGCATGTAGTTGTTCAAGCAGAGGCCATTCATGCTTAATGAAAGGTAGAAGGGAGGATTCATGTCTCTTGGCCGGCGAGATACATAGTGTTCAGTATGATAGGAGGATCCACCTTCTCGGTCGACACTTGTAATACTTTCAAAATTTCCTTTTTCACAAAAGGGATCTTACACATCTCTGTTACTAGGACTGTCATATTCATTTTTCCAAACATGCTTGCAACGTCTATATTTAACTGAATATCGTCTGCAGGAGTTGGTTTAGGAAGCAACTCTCGTACCAAAGGTGGAGCTGGTAGTGCCACCTTCTCTGTTGATGGAAGAGGAGTTTCAGGATGAGATGGAGAGGCTGAAGCTTTATTCCTTCTAGCGTAAGGCAGATATTCCCACCTCCTTAATTCCTTCTTCTGGTCATCTTTCAACTGATTCCAGCCCCAAAGTCTCCCCTCTCTTTCTCCTCGTCTTCTGGCTTCATTGATTTGTTCTTCTTGGAAAACACATATCATATCCATGAAATTCATATCGTCGTGAGAATCTTCGTCTCTTCGGGGGCATTCATCTTCTCTGTGAGGTTCTTGGCATGGAAGGCACCGAGCTTCTATGTCAACTGTCCCAACTAGTTTTAAAATATCCGGGGTGTTTGCCTCTGTGATTCTTCAACGTAGCGAAAACAGTGTGACACTTGATTATACCCCGGCATACCTTGGACCATGAACCAGATAGCTGGTGGTTGGTGGTATTGATTTGGATTATTCTAAATCGTATAGATCGACGTATAGGCCCGATGCCCCGATCATTATAATCAATTGGAACCCTACTAATAGCTATAATTGTTCAAAAAGAAAGTTGGAACAAGCTATGTTGCTACCTTTGCTCAGTAACGGGTGCATATTCAAGATCCGGATAGCGGGCTTTGCGATCGACATGTAGACTGTAGGACATCCCTGTGGCCTGTTATCGCACAATTTGTAGTTTAGGTCAAAGGCTAAAGGATAGAGTTCAAACTGGCGTAACAGGAACCTTCCCCACCCAATGTCACCTCAATTGGGAGGTTCTTTCTGTTTAGGGAGGTTAGCCCAGGGGAGACGTCCTCGGTAACCTGGGGTTTTGAAGAGGCAAAGGTATAAAGCTTAAAGTAGAAGTTCCTCCTCACAGGTTACCACCTAGGTCAGATAGTTCGGCTAAACAACCAATAATGAAGTGTAGCCCCAAATGAAAACACATGCCCGGAACAAGACAACAATAATACAGTATATATGCAGGCTGTAACTCAATGGGTTAGTACTTCAATGACTATCTGCTATTAATTAATAGGCAATGTAAAACAATAGATACCAATGAAATCAACGTTTCATCAATTAGCTATGGCAAAAGCATCAATTCATTAATAACTATCAAGATGATCAAGCCAACAATGTATCCAACCAACACTTTACTCAATCAATGCTTTAAATCATCATTTAATTGCCTATATTCAACAATTGCTGCGTCAAGATGAGATAACCAATTGTGACGTCAGCCTTAATTAGGTTAGTTTGTTAGTTAGGGTTTCAAAATTTAAAGTTTTGAGAGTTGTTTTGGACACTAAGAGTTCAACGTTGGAGGCTAGAGATCAGTGCCTTAGGGTATATGGAGTCAAACAAGATAAGGGCACAAGGTTTTGAAAGGATGAAGACTTAAAGACAAGAGGGAAGGGTTCTAAAGTGCTGCAAAGGCATGGCCCTAGAATCAAAACCCTAGGGGAAAGAGGCCCACTCCGGTGTTGCTTAAGCAAGGCCTCATGTTCTTTCCTCCTTCCTTAGGTCAACTTGGCAAAACGGCTAGCATAAATGATAAATTTAACTAGAGGATGAGGTGAGAGAAAGTGTTGTAAAGACAAGGCTTTCAAACCCTAGAAGATGATGGCCCTAGGTGTAGATAACCTAGG
>SNQJ01S0029175.1:55969-72699 GCA_010110895.2 Picea sitchensis
AGAGCCACCACAGAAGAATTCAAGGAAAGGAAGCAAGGGCGATGAGGAGTTCTTCTTCGTTTCAGCCCTCTCAGGTACGATTCCTACTACTTGTGATATTTGGTTGATTGATAGTGATGCTTCCAGACATATGACTGGATATAGAGAGTGCCTCACTGATTTAGTAGAGAAAGACTCTCGGTTGCATGTTGTACTTGGTGATGATGCCAGATATACTATGAAGGGATTTGGGGCCATTTCCTTCCAGTTAGATTCTGGTACCCCACTTCATATGAGTGATGTTTTGTTTGTACTGGGGATGAGAAGGAACCTTGTCTTTATTTCAACCTTGGAGGACAAAGGCTACAAGGTTTCCTTCTCTGATGGTAAGGTTCTTACTTGGCATAAGAACTCTAGAATGAGATGATCCCGTGTGATTGGTGTTTGAGAAGACAGTTTGTACAGATTGGTAGTTCGACCAGTTCAAGCCCTAGTCCACGATTCTATCAGTCTGAATGAGTTGTGGCATAGGAGACTTGCTCATTTGCATTATAGAGCTCTTCCCTCTCTGGGAAAGATGGTGATAGGTCTTACAGCGCTTCATGTAGAGCATGATGGCATTTGCAGAGGATGTTGTCTTGGCAAGAATGGAAAGGGGTCTTTTTCGAGCAGTGACAACAGATCCAAGAAGATCTTAGACCTGGAGCATTTAGATTTGTGTGGGCCCATGATAGTTGCTTCATTGAGTGGATACCTATACTATGTGATCTTCGTTGATGACTACTCCCGAAAGACTTGGATTTAATTCCTTGGACTTCATCGTAATTGTTTCATTGAGTGGATACCTATACTATGTGATCTTCATTGATGATTACTCCCGAAAGACTTGGATTTACTTCTTGAAGTCCAAGGAATCTGAAGAAGTCCTTGGCAGGTTTCAGGAGTACAGAGCACAGGTTGAGAACCTGACTGGAAAGAAGATCAAGATACTGAGATCAAATAATGGAGGAGAGTACACCTCCAAGGATTTCAGTGATTTATGTGTTGAGGTAGGGATCAAGAGGGAGTACACTGTTCCTTACAACCCCCAACAGAATGAGGCTGCAAAGAGAAAGAACAAGTCTATTGTTGAGGCAACGAAGGCGATAATTCATGATCAGAGTTTGCTTATGTTTCTATGGGCAAACGCATCCATGACCGCTATGTATGTTCAAAACAGGAGTCCTCATAAGATTTTGAAGGATATGACTCCCGAGGAGACTTTCACCAGGGTGAAGCATGAGGTTGGACACTTCAGGATATTTGGGTGTTTTGTTTAGATTCACGTACCCAAGGAGAAAAGGAGGAAGTTAGACCCTTCAGGCAGGAAGGGTACATTTGTTAGGTACAGTGAGTCTTCGAAGGAATATTAGATCTACATCCCAGGTCAGAGACAGATTGAGGTGAGCAAGGATGTTTCCTTTGAGGAGGAGGTAGCCTTCAAGAGATCTAGACGATCTTACATGGAGATTGATAGTGAGAGGCAGGAGGACATGGTATCTTCTCCTCCCCACCCTTCAACAGTTCAGAGGGAGATAGTTGAGCCCACGGAGACAGTTGGGCCTGTTGATCCTGTTATCCGCCAAGTTGCACTAGGACAGACTTCGAGTGAGCCGCCAGAGATTGAACAATTCCTTGTCCAAAATTCAGAGTTCAGAAGTTCAATCGATCAATAAGACCAACCTTTTTCACATTTTCCATACCCTCCGGGGAATTGTAATAAGAGATGTTGCATAATGAACTTTGTAAAAGGTCTTAGCCACCGTAGACTTAGGCATGAATTGTTACTCTGGAGTGTTTTTTTTACTTGTTAATTATATTTTGCTGTCTAAAAGGAATTTATAATTTCTGAGTTTTTTCACTCAATTTCTCCAAAGCTGGAGTATATACTCATGGTTAGGCCTTAGCATGGATCTAAGCCTAGTGTCTAATGTATATTACCATGCTAAACATCCTCCTAAAGTTTTATGGAAATGTGCTAAGTCCCCCTTAGGGATTTTTTTTATTTTTTCAGTTAATTAAAAATTTTCCGTAAAACGAGAATTTTTAATTGAAAAATAAAGTTGTATTAAAAAAGTGGTACTAGAAGTCATCCTATGCCTTGGGAGTGCTCATTTTTGGACCTAGAGCACCCACATTACCTAAGTACCCACTTTTGTGAGTGAAATAAGTGATTTTAATCACTAAAACATCATTTTTACTCACAAAACCTAAAAAATCAGAAAAAATCAACAAGCACTATTTTTTCGGAAACATGATTTGAGAGGAATAAAGCCTAAAAGGCTATGTGGTAGCATTAAGAAGCATCTAAGTGTTTGTTAGGTTGATTGGGTGAGGTGTGAGCAATCTATGAGCAAATCTCCAAGAGACGGTGTGCCCCGCTTTGGGAGAGGTGGCGCATTCCAAGAGGAGGCTGCCTACCTCTTGAGAGGTGGCACCCCTCTCACCCACTTGCTGCCCCATGTGTCAACGAGTAAGAGGATTGGGAGAGGTGGCAGCCCCACCTCCCACACTTGGCATTGGTTTCTTCTCCAAGTGGTGCGCCCTCCCTCTCCACTTGGTGTGCCCTCCTCCCATTGGCATTTTCCTTTTGTGCTATATATTGGAGCATCCTCTCATTAGCAAACTAGTTAGAGTTCTGTGAAGGATTGCTATTGCATTTTATAATTGTATCATTCTTGAATTGGAATAAAGAAGGATTTGGAGGCTAATTTGGTGTGGATCCATGTGTGGTTGCTCATTGTCATGTGCCAATTTATGAGGTGACGTTGTTTTATTTCATTTGTTTATGACAATTTGTTGAAGTTGGCCTCTGTAGGAGTACTATTACTCATGAAGGATAGGATTATTAATCTTGTTTGATTTCTTATTCCTATTGATTATCTATTTTAGAGATTTTAATGTGCATTTTATGTTTTGTTTAACTAATGTGCCATTGAGTTTTCTTTGTTGGTAATATCAAGATATAACAAGTTTCTTGCAAGTGTTGTGAAGCTTTAGACTCTCATTTTGGAGGATTGGAGGAGTTTGCTTGCTTCTACCCTCTCTCCAAAAACTTGAAGGACAATAGCCGCTCTTTCCATACCAAGAAGACTCCATCTTGCCCAAGCATTCCAAGGGTTTAAAGGGCATTTCTTCTCATCTCTTTCTCAAACAAAATCTAAAATTTTCCTTCTGGGTTCTTTTAAATACTTGCAAAGTAAAGTTTCATTTCAAAGAAATAACATAAGTTATCTTTTCCTTTGCATAGTAAAGGAAAGTAGATTAGATCTCTTTATCTAGCTTGCAATCTACTTCTAGTTTCAAATTTCTTGAAAATTTTAAAGGCTAAAGGTAGTTCAATTTGTAAAGAGTTTTTTTTTTTAGTAATATCTAAGCATCTTTCTAATATTACTTTCTGTTTTGGGACAGCAAGTAATATCAGAAAGAAAAGGCATCTTCTTCCTTGTTTTACTTAGCTATTTGACTTATTTTTTTAGTGTGTTTTATTTAGCTAATTTTTTATAATTTTATGTACATGTACTAACACTTTTTTGTAGGGTCTTCCAATAGTTTTTTGGGCATCTTTGCCCAAATTAATTTGCTGTTTTTGCAGGTTTAACGATAGGACAAAGAGAATTGCTGCCCAATTTTGGAAGTTTTGAAGCCTCATAACCCCTTGAAGCAACCTATACTTGTATAAATTTTGGAAAAAATACTGTAAATCATTTTTTGATCCATTCATAAGGATCCCAAGTCTCTAAAAGAGACCATTGTAACCGATATAATAAAATCAATGAGCCAAAGGAGGGTTCACTTTTCGTTCCCCGCCGGGGGGGTGGTGTTGTGCTTTTTGGGACTTTGTGTCTTTATTTTGCTTTAGTTGTTCTTTTGATATAAGTTCTCAAACAAACTCACATCAACTATAAGGTTAAACTAAATCTTCACATAGATTTGATTTCATTCTGGAAAGTAATATTGTAATTGCTAGATTAGATTTCCTTTATGCAATTTCAAAGTTGGCAATAAACAGTCTCCTCAGCTCCTCGAAATAGGTTGGTTAGTGAAGACTAGTAATTAGAAAACATTTACTTACAACAATTTTTATTTCTTGCTTAAAATAAACATTTCCCCTCAGCTCCCAGTGTTGTTCCTGACCCTTTCAGTTGCGAGCTTGTCTTGATCTTCTAGGAGTAAGTTTCACACACGCTGGGCTGGTCAATGGTGATAGATTAATAGGGAAATCTCAAAAGAGACTTATTGCTTGGCTTTAAGAACCACCTAGGGGGAGTGTGTGAAGTTGCACTGAATCAAGATTACCAGGATGATCAATATAAATATGTTTTTACAGCAATTCAACAAGTAGATTCTGTAGCATCAGTTATTTCCCAAAATCTTCTTAGGGATTCATTTGAAAATGATTGGATATTGGACACAGATGCTACTCAGCATATGATATGAAGATGGAAAATTACTAAGAATGCAGTTCAAAGTTATCCCAAGAAAGCTTGATTTTGCAGCAGCAGTCAATTCCAAAATGTCTTCATTCAGATTATGGCATTTTCGATTTGGACACTTAAAATTTTATACTCTCTTGAAACTTAAGTCCCAAGATTTCATAAAGGGTTTGCCAACTTTCAAGAGAGAAAATTCTAAGTGTGATGCTTGTATTTTTGGCAAGCAAAAGCGAGAAGCTTTTCCAACCAGCTCATGGCGAGCAACAAAGCATTTGCAGTTGATTCACAGTGATATATGTGGTCCAATGGAATCTTCTTTCGGTGGATGTCGATATTTTATACTTTTCATTCATGATTACACTAGAATGACTTGGGTGTACTTTTAAAAGGCACAGTCTGAAGATTTTGAAAAATTTACAAATTTTCAACACATGGTTGAAAATGAAACTAAAGAAAAGGTTGCAACTTTGAGAACAGAGAATGGAGGAGAATTCACTTCAATTGAATTCAATGATTATTGTCGGGACAATGGAATTAAGCGACAATTAACAAATTCCTATACTCCACAGCAGAATGGGGTTACTGAAAGGATGAACAAAACTCTCATGGGCATGCCAAGATCTATGTTGCAGTTCAAAGGGTTGAGCACAAAATATTGGGTTGAAGCAGTCCATACTACAGTTTATCTCAGAAATTGATCACCTACATCAGCTTTAGATGGACAAACTCCTTATGAAGCTTGGTACAGTTTTAAACCCAAGGTAAATCATCTTAGGGTTTTTGGCTTAACATGTTATGCTTTAGTCCCTAAGGAAAAAAGGACTAAATTAGAAAACTGAAGTATGAAGTGTATCTTCATTGGATACTCTGATGAAAAGGAGTATAGCTTGTTTTCAGATGGAAAATTCATTGTCAGTAGAGATGCAATTTTTGTTGAAACTGAAAGTAAAAGTTTTGAAGAGATTAATCATCTCCTTAGTCATTTAGAGAAGAAAAACACTAAGGGTAAAGGTAAGATGAACAAGTCAAAGCAAACATTTTGGTTTGAAAAAGACTTTGTTTCTTTAGAGAACATCTCTTCATCAAAAAGTTCTTCTGATTCATCTGATAATGAAATTGCAAAAGACTCTTCAGATACTGAAACTTCAAAAGAATCTTCTCCATCCCCAGATACTTCAGATGAAAGGACAGTCTCAGTTTTTGATAATCCTCTTTTTAACAATAATAATGGTGATTCAGATCGACCATCCCCTCAACATAAGAGGCCAAAGTGGGCCGAACAACTTCTCAAAGATGTTCATTCAAATGAAATGAACAAAACAGGAACTAGGGGATCTTCAAGATCATAAGCTAATTTTTCTCATGCTTCCACTGAACCTACTACTTTTTCTGAAGCAGTTGGACATAAAGAATGGTAGGAAGCAATGGTTAAAGAATATGATTCAGTACTTGCAAATGGCACGTGGAACTTAGTTGATTGTCCACCTAATGTTAAACCCATCGGTTGTAAATGGGTTTATCGAGTAAAGTACAAGCCCAATGGTAAAATTGACAAGTACAAAGGAAGACTTGTAGCTAAAGGTTTTGCTCAACATGAAAGAATTGATTATGAAGATACTTTTGCACCCACGGCTAAATGGAATACTATCAGAATGATTATCAATTTGGCTACACAGAATGGTTGGAAATTACATCAAATGGATGTCAAAAGTGCCTTCTTGAATGGTGATCTAAAGGAAGATATTTTCATGACTCAACCACACGGGTTTGAAGTTGAAGGACAAGAACATAAAGTTTGCAAACTTGTAAAGGCTTTATATGGCTTGAAACAAGTTCCTCGAGCTTTGTATGCAAAAATGGATGATTACCTACGAAAGGTGGGTTTTCAACGAAGTGAATCAGATGATACATTGTATTTTCAAATGCAGGATAAGCATTTGGTGATACTTGTACTCTATGTTGATGACTTAATCATAACAGGAAATAATGAAGCTCACATCAAACAGGTTAAGGAAGAACTTAAAGCAGGGTTCGCAATGACTAATTTAGAGACACTTCATTATTATCTTGGAGTTGATGTATCTCAACATCCTAATCAAATCTTCCTTAGTCAAACTAAGTATGCTACTAAATTGTTAAAGAAATTTGGCATGGAAGATTGTCAACCTTCTCTTACCCCCATGGAGCAAAAATTGAAACTTTCAAAATTTGAAGGGAGGGAATTGGTAAACAGTACAAGGTACAGGCAATTGATTGGAAGTCTCATTTATTTGACAAATACTCGACCAAATTTGTCATATTCAGTCAGTATACTTTCAAGGTTTATGTAGGAACCAAGGGAAAGTCACTGGAATTCAGCGAAAAGGGTACTGAGATACATTCAAGGTACAAAAGATTTTGTTCTTCTCTACAAGAGGAGGTTCAGTAAAGGTGGAAAAAGAATATTGTAAGAAGAATTAGAAGGAATTTTAAATTTTCAAAGAAACTATTGAAAAATTTAAAAAGTGTTATTTAATCCTTACGGAAAGGAAAGGGTATATAAACTTCATAATCAAGGTATTATTTATCACAAAATTCGACGAAAACAAATGGAGTCCAATAAGGAGGAAAAAGGAAGATTTTCTAAAACTTTTACAAAAAGTGTTTTTGCGTTATTTAGAATCAAAGGAACACTTGCAAGAAAGGATATTATAATCTATGTTGGCCCTACTCAAGATAAAAATTATGTCAATACTAAATGTGCTAACCAATTAGTGCTTCCTGAGGCAAATATAATTGAAACAATAGATTTAATGGATGAAAAACAATATGACGTAAGCAATTTACAACTAAGCATTGGAGACTATACTTTTGTATCGCAATTTACCGTTAAATCTATATTTTGTGATGATACTGACATAATCCTATGTTCATCCTAGATGGAAGTACTAGCGTCTTTCATCCTAAACATGAAGAATAATTTTTTGACATTTTCATATAAAAAGAAAAAGTTAACATTATAGGACTCTATATTGGAGTTAGATCCAGTAACTTTCGAAGACTTTAAAGATATCTCAAAAGTAATACTTGAAGAAAATAAAAAATCAATGCAAAATATGTAAAAAGGAATTAACAAAATTATCACCGATAAAAACGAAGAAATTTCTTGCCTCAAGAATCATAGTCAGAACTTGATCACTCAAATTAAGAAGTTATAAGATGAGAAGAAGTTGCAACAAGAAACGTTAAAGCAACTATCCAGCAAGAAATCATTGATTGATAAAGAAACAATGATTGATCCCATCGAAATCAAGAAATCATCATTTGTAAAAATCCAAGTTGCAGATAAGATAAGATCATTCTATTAATGTCCAACTAAAGACCACAAAAGTGGGTCAAAGGGACTATTGTTTACAATGATGTCATTACAAAGTGGGAGTACCAAAAGGTCTGCTATAAAAGACAAGTTGTAGAAAGTAAAATGCAATAAGGTAAAGTGAGATCCACGATGAAGCTTGAAGAACCATCGGCCCTGAGAAGGGAGATCTGCTTCGATGAGGAGATATACTTTAAGGGAGGATCCAAGAACATAAGGAGTAGGTCTGTCGTGGATTGGACCTATCTCTCCTATCATCCAAGGTTGAGTGGAAAAAGGTGAGTATAGTCATCTGTCCAGAGGAGGTGTTGGTGGTATGTCGGGACCGTTCACTGCTCTGTTGGCTAGAAGAGGTGGTACACCGACTAGGTCTGGGGGATCTCATCCATCTCCTGGGGAAGGAACTGGTCCAGTCATGTCACGGGGATCTCGTGGAACAAGGGGAGGCCCCACAGATCCTAATTGATCTGTAGTTCGGGTCTGCATTGGTGTCGGTTCGTCTCTTAGTGCCCCTTCCTGAGGGTAGCACCATGAAGAAGGAGGTGATCTGCCTAATAGGGTATGGTCAAGTAGTAGGCTGAAGAGTATGAGCTCGGAGTTGAAGGGCCTCCTATATGTATAAAGCTAAATATTGTTGGTCCAAATACCTGAAGAATCCAGTGAGGGTCTGTGTTCCCCTGAATAAGCAATGAAATCACCCCCTAGTCTCATAATAAATGGGGCAACGAAAGATGAAGTGTTCCTCAGTCTCAACCTCTTGTAACTAGCATAGCTGACAAATCATGTCTGGTTGATCGATCTAATGGTCTGTCTCTACTCGAAGTCTATGAGATCACACTCTGAGCTAGTCTAGAGAAATGCGAAGAGCATGAGCCCTATTATCCCCCATTCCTAGGGATAACTAAGGAGATGATGTCTCGAGGCCCTCAGGTTGCAGACATGGAGTACCGAGAGACGGACTGACCAACCATTAGTGACCACATACACAGATGGAGACTCGCTTCGCCACCATGCTTCTCCAATTCACCATGATGGCATCCACCACACCAACTTGCTTCCGGAAGGCAGTGGGTCTTGCTCCATGAGGTGACAAGTCAGGTATTGTGGTAAGTGTCACCTTAATACTCGAGGCATTTGAATATGTTGCATTAGAGCTTCTCTTGATTATAGAATGTCTCCTTGTACATTATGCATTTGGCCTGGTTTCACCTTGGTGAGTATCATGATTTCTTAGTAAGTGGCCACCCTTAGGGAAAGGGTTGCAACCAAGGGTCTCCTCGAAGGGTTATCGTACCATTCCCGCTCATGCTTACCACCTTCCATCACTTCTTCCCCTCTGTGTCCCAATCTTTTAGGTGTCCTGGCCTATTGACCCAAGAAGGGCATGTACCTCATTTCATAGGAAGAAGGGATTGAAGGCCTAGAGGCTTCTAGCAGCCAAAAGATAAAATCCAATCATAAACCTTCCATATGATCACTCAGGGATCTCAAGAACAATTAAATGTTTCTCGCAAAAAACTAAGGGACCTATAAAATAATAACTAATTGAACATGCAAACCAAGGTAGAGCGTGTGTGGGCAATGTTTTTCATTCTTAGGTAGAAGTCCAAGACATCGTCTTCAACTTGGGGAAGCACAGTGTGACCAAGGTAGAGTTAAGGTGGGAAATGTTTTTCATTCTTAGGTAGAAGTCCCACCTTAGCTTCAACTTGGGAACGCTCTAATAAATTAAATGGCATAAGGGCTTGGAAAAATCATGCATCGCAGACGAAGGACAGCACACCCTCTACAAAGGCACCCATAAATGAGACATTACGAGCCCTTGTATGTCATAATCCCCCTAATAAGTTGGAAAGCTTGATTTCAAAGCCACCAACACCCAAGATCATTTCTTTGGGTACTCTCATGCACATGCATCCTTTCACCCATGATGCATACAAAGAGGAAAACATAGAAGATGAAAACCTCATGGAGGTATTACAACAACTACAAGGCCATGTTAGTGAAAAAGAGTGTGATAGTAAGACTGACTACCATCTCCAAGATGAATTTCTCTACAAGCTAGACAAGGCCTATGTTCTTAAGGGAGAAAGGCTCTAACTTATCATAGAGACTCCAACCTCAAAAGTTGCAAGTCATTTTGGTGTTAGGAAAATAGTGGTCATGTTATAGAGGTATGTGTATTGATCCAAAAATGAAAGAAGATGTAGCTTGATTTATTAGAGGATGCATACTATGTCATACCTACAAACTTGGAAGTAGGAAGCAAGGTTTAAAACGTCCCTTACCTATACCCACTAAATCATATTAAAGCATCTCCATGGATTCTGTGGGTGGTTTACCAACATCCAAGCGGGGACATGACTATCTATTTGTTTTTGTATTAGTGGACAGGTTTAGTAACATCTGCATTCTAATGCCTTGTAAAAAGACCATCAAGGGACAACATGCAACAATCATAATCTTTGAAAAGGTCTCACTACACTTTCAAACACCAAGGAGCATCATCTCAAATAGAGATATCACTTTTCGTGACGCCTTTTGGATTGCGCTTTGTGAGAAGATGGACACCAAGTTGAAGAGATTTACAACTTTCAATCCATAGAGAGACAAGCCAACAAAAGTACCAAATAAGAAATTGATTTAGCTTTTGAAGGTTTACAATCAAAAACGTCCAAGGACCTGAGATGAAAAATTGATTTATTTTCAACACTCCTATAATAGAGCAGTCCACACATCCACCAATGAGTACCCTTTCGATACTTGTTTTGGATATTTGCCACCTTCACCTTTAGATGTTGTATATGAACACCATGGAGGAGCGAGGGGAGACACCATAAGAGAAGCATTAAAGGATGAAAGAACCATTGACAAGATCAAGTAAATCCATTTGCATGTACAAGAGACATTGCAGAAGTCACAAGAAAAGTACAAGCCCTGACATTACCAACACAAAATTGGGAAGATATTCAAGCTAGGAGAATAAGTCTAGTTGCAACTGAACAAATCAAGCTTGTAGGGTCCTGGTAAGAAGATCAAGGCTCATCGGTATGGTCCTCTTGAAGTGTTAGAGAAGGTAGGTGATAATGCCTACAAACTCAGTCTACATCCATATATGTGCATTTACTCAATACTGAATGTGGAAAATTTGAAACTCTTTGAGCCTTCCATGTTATACTAGGAAAATGGCAAGCAAGTCTTGTTGATGTTTTGGGCAACATCAGGCAGACATTCTGCTCAGATTGGCCACGTGATTTGTCTAAGGTGAATGGCCCAGGCATACTCTTTATCCTTGATCATGTGACTTAACAAGGACCGACAAAGACTCGAGGCACATATGCATCAGGCAGACATTCTCCCCAGATGGCCATGTGACTTGGCTAAGGAGAATGGACCAAGGCGTTGATGTTCTCCATGTATTAGCATCGGGTAGGCATTCTCCTCATATGGCCGTATGACTTGGCTAAGGAAAATGGCCCAGGTGTAGTCTCTATCCTTGATCATGTGACTTGACAAGGACTGACAGAGACTCAAGGTGTTATGTGGGAAATGAACACATCAACTAGGTGCATGCGAGAGAAGATTACATCAACCAGGCTCAAGGACAACCTTTCTAGAAAAGAAGAAGTGTCAAGAAGACAAGATGATGTCCATCTGACCATTAAAGAAGCCCAAGAGGCAATTGAAGATCCAAGAAGAAAAGTCGGCCTCCACAAGTAAAAGACAGAAAACAATAACGTAAAATCGAAGACCCTGGAAGAGAAGTCGGCCCCACATGAAAAAGACAGGTGACTTGACAAATATAGATAAAGGTTCATTTCATTTCATTTGACACACTCACTCACTCATTTCTCACTCAAGAAAGAAGGCGCAAGTTTCAAGGAGGTCTTATTTGGGGTAAAATTCGTTGCAACTTGAAGTTCTCGGTATTCTATCTTGTGTGCTACCTCTTGGGAGTTGCGCTAGGATTGGGAGGTGACACTTTGATATCTCTTGGTCTATTTTGATGGTGATAAACTTGTAAACTCTTGAATTGATTCTTCTATAAGAAAGGTTGTTGTGTTTTCTCCCAAGGTTGGGTTTCCCAAGATAAATTCTTGTGTTCTTGTGTCTACTGTGCATGGTTAATATTTCTAGATCTTGTTATTTCCACTGCATTGTAATAGTTGAGATTTTCAGTGTATAGTTATTCTATGATAATTGTGGCATGAAAAGAAATTTTGCATTGAAATTATAAAACAATAACTATCAGATCGAGAATCAGAAAATTCAACATGGTATCAAAGCTTTGTTGAAATATTGCCATTGCACAATCATTGCACTGTCACAGAATTAGATCTTATCTAAAAATCGTTGGGCCCTTTTCTTGAAGCGTTGGGGCTAATTCTTGTATAGACTAACTCGCCCAAACCCAGCACCCCTATTGGTGCTCCCAGATTACCAAAACATCAAGGTTGAATTTTTGTCAAAGTCAAAGGTTGGCCTTTGGTCAAAGTTAAAACATCTAGCCAAAATCAAAAGTCAAAGATGGTGTCCAAATTTAGAATAGAAAACACTTGTTCTTGTTCTTGTTCTTGTTCTTGTTCTTGTTCTTGTTATTGTTCCGGGTAGGTTACCATGAAGACAAAGAAAGAATGTTCCCTTGTCTCCACTCTTATAGGAACTATTACAAATAGTAGTGATACCTGGTTGGTTGACAGTAGTGCTTCTAGGCACATGACATGTTATCGAAATTCTCTCAAAAGTTTGATAGAGAAGAACTCATCATTACAAGTGGAACTTGGAGACAATGCCAAGCATGCAGTAAAAGGAGTTGGATCCACATCATTCCAACTAAAATCTAGAAACTCTCTACATATGAATGATGTCTTGTTTGTACCAGGACTAAGAAAGAATCTACTCTCTATCTCAGCATTGGAGGATAAAGGCTATAGAGTTGCATTTGTGGATGGACAAGTTCTTGTATGGCCTAAGGATTCGAACATTGATGCAGCAGAAGTGATTGTTGTTCAAGAGGGAGGATTATACAAACTATCAAGACGTCTAGCCCAAGCATTGATATATGATAACACCAACTTATGTGAGCTATGGCATCGAAGATTTGCTCACCTACACTACAAGGCCTTATCAACATTAAGAAAGATGGTTACATGTATTCTAGAGCTCCAGGAAGAACATGAAGGCATTTGAAGAGGATGTGCTCTTGGTAAGAATAACAAGGGACCTTATCCAAGCGGTGATAGTAGATCCAAAGGAATCTTGGATCTAGTGAATTCAGACATATGTGGACCTACGACAATATCATCTTTGGGAGGCTTCTTGTACTATGTGACTTTCATTGATGATTTCTCCCAGAAGACATGGATCTACTTCATAAAGACTAAGGATGAAGGATATAGCAGGTTCCAAGACTTCAAGGCTCAGGTAGAGAACTTGACGGGAAAGAATATCAAGGTTTTAAGAACAGATAATGGAGGAGAATATACTTCCAAAGACTTCAGCGATCTCTACAAGAAAGAAGGGATCAAGAGGGAGTTGACAGTACCTTACAACCCCCAACAAAATGGTGTTGCAAAAAGGAAGAACGGGTCTATCGTGGAGGCAGTCAAGGCAATGATTCATGATCAAAATCTACCCATGTTCTTATGGGAAGAAGCATCCAACACAACAGTCTATATTCAGAACAGAAGTCCTCACCGGATATTGGAAGATAAGACTCTTGAGGAGACATTCACAAGAGTGAAGCCAGAGGTCAGCCATCTGAAGATATTTTGGTTGTCCAGTATACATTCATGTACCCAAGGAGAAGAGGACGAAGCTAGAACCCTCCGAAAAGGAGGGTACCTTTGTTGGATATAGCGAAACTTCAAAAGCCTACATAATCTATATCCCAGGACATTGTTAGATCGAAGTCAGTCATGATGTTACCTTTAATGAAGAGATAGCTTTCAAGAGATCCAGAGAGTCTCACATAGAGATTGTTAGTGAGGAGTAGGAGGCTCTGAAGGATGATGACATACATCCAACTAGTCCAGCCGATCATCCTTCAGACCATCAAGAAGAGCCAGCAGGACCAGTGGATCTACCTAGAGACATTGCAGTGACCAGGAAGAGGCCAACACGGCTTTGTGATAATTTGAAGTATGCAAAAGAACATGCAGCTCCTCATGGTACTTTCAAGGAGAGAAAGAGACCTACAAGGTTCTCAAGTTATATGGCACTGATGAGCCACATCATTGATTCAAAACCTTCCAGTTATGAGGAAGCAACTAACCAATAGGTCTGGAAAGATGCCATGATGGAGGAGTATCATTCCATCATGAAGAATGATGTGTGGGGTCATTCCAAGACTAGAAGGGAAGTTAGTAGTAACTTCCAAGTGGATTTATAAAATCAAGCATGCAACAAATGGCAGCATCAAAAATTACAAAGCCAAGTTTGTGGCAAGAGGATTCTCACAGAAAGAGGGAGTGGATTATGAAGAGACATTTGCTCCAGTCGCCAGGTACACTTCCATCAAGACCATTATTTCTCTTGCTTCAATTATGGGTTGGAAATTACATCAGATGGATGTAAAGATCGCGTTCCTCAATGGTGCGATTGAAGAAGAAGAAGTGTACATAAAGCAACCTCAAGGTTTTGTGATACATGGGAAGGAATCCTATGTCTGCAGATTAAAGAAGGCGTTGTATGGACTCAAGCAGACACCCAAAGCATGGTACTCCCGAATTGATGGATACTTGATGAGCTTAGGGTTCGCCAAGAGTGATACAGAAACCAACCTTTACTACAAGGTTGTTGATGGAGATCCTTTGATCTTGGTGCTATATGTTGATGATATGTTCCTCACGGAAGCAGAATGGCTCATTATCGAGTGTAAGAGGGAGTTGGCCTCAAAATTCGAGATGAAGGATGTTGGCTTGATGCACTATTTCTTGGGATTGGAGGTATGGCAGAGACCAAGCGAGATTTTCCTTGGGCAAGGAAAATATACAATTGAGATTTTGCACAGATTCAGTATGATGGAATGCAAGTCCATGGCTACACCTATGGAGACAAATATGAAGAAGTTGAGTGATTCTACTTCAGATTTAGATTTTGTGGATCCCACTATGTACAAGCAGTTGATTGGATCCTTGATGTACCTGGTTAACACCAGGTCATATATTTTCTTTGCAGTAAACACCTTGAGCCAATTTATGGTAGAGCCAAGACACTACCATTGGGTTGCAGCAAAGCATGTGTTGAGGTACCTACATTGTATAGTTGGATATGGCCTCAAATATGTCTCATGTGGTGAAGTGAAGCTGTAGGGATATATAGATTATGACTGAGAAGGGAGTGCAATGGACAGAAAGAGCACCTCGGGGTGTTGCTTCAGCTTAGGATCAGCTATGATATCCTGGATTAGCAGGAAACATACTTGTAGTGGAAGCATATAGCAGAAGCGGAGTATATCACAGCCAGTAATGCAAGTCGTGAAACAGTATGGATCTGAAAACTACTTGCAGGACTATTTGATCGGCAGCTAGAGACGACCTTGATACATTGTGATAACCAAAGTTGTGTCAAGCTTTCAGAAAATCTAGTGTTTCATGACAGGTCAAAGCATATTGAGATCAAATACCACTTCATCCGGGACATGGTGTAGAAGGGAGCAGTGAAGCTCCAATACATATCCACAAATGAGCAGATTGCCAAATGGTAATCTAAGAGAAGTTAGAAAAAAATTTCATCACCTCCTTCAATAAAAACTCATGGGGACCAAAAGCCTCTAAAAATGCGGAGGTATGATCAGAAATGGATGACTATATAATTTGCCATCAATTTTGGTATTTTCCGAGTGGAAAAAAAAAATAGAGCTCTTAACTTGTAGGACCCATTTTGTTGATTTGGAAACACGAAACTTATGGAGCCCCTTTGGGGCAATAAAGACCATTCTTGGGGTCATAAATTTGCAAACAAGGTTTCAACCCTCCATGGGAAAGAATCCCATGTATGCAAACACAAGAAAGCCTTGTATGGATTGAAACAAGCTCCGAGAGATTGGTATGGAAGAATTGATAGTTTTCTTCAGAGTCTTGGATTCTCCAAGAGTATATCAGATCCTAATCTTTATATAAATATTGTGAAAAATCATCCTGGCAGCTTGGTCTTATATGTGGATGATTTGTTCCTTACTGAAGAGGAACATCTAATAGCTCAGACTAAGAGGGAGTTATCAGCAGAATTTGAAATGAAAGACTTGGGTCTTATGCATTACTTTCTTGGCTTAGAGGTGTGGAAGAAACCTAGTGAGATCTTTCTCTCACAAAGCAAGTACGCAATTGATGTGCTTCGCAGATTTGGGATGTTGGATTGTAAGTCCATGACCACACCTATGATTTCTAACCTGAAGAAGTCACATGATCAAGCTACAGGTTCAGATCCAGAAGTACCTACTGTATATCATCAAATTATCGGGTCCTTGATGTATCTAGTACATACCTGTTGGGTATGTGTTATATTCTTTGCATGTGTGTGTGTGTGTGGGTGCGTCAGATACGACAACTGCGTCTGACGATTTTGCTATTTTTAGCAAATTTTGCTATTTTTAGCGGATTTGTAAATTAATCCCGGATTAAGGGATTAGGGTTTTGGTATCTACGGAATACCTAAAAACATTGTATATATTGTATGGCAAACGGTGAAATTCGATATAAAGAAAATAAGAAAGGTTTTCCCGATTGAAGGTTTCCGGTATAAAATCTTTGTGTACTCTGTGTATGAGAGATTGATTAATTTCTGTATTGCTTAAGAATCTATATGCACTGCTTTACTTCGCAGGTTTAAAACTTACATGTGGTATCAGAGCTCGTTTTTGGCTTCAGAGGGACGCCTTTGTTGCTGAGGGTTTGGCTCGGTCTTGATAGATCAAGTTT
>SNQJ01S0029175.1:84005-94156 GCA_010110895.2 Picea sitchensis
TGGCGCTAATGGAAGCAAGATCCTTGGCTTTCTCTTCCTTGGATAGATGCACAATGGTTTTCCTCACACCTCTCTAGCTCTCTCACACTTCACAAGTGAAATAATGAGCAAAAAAAAGGCACCCGTGGCCTCTAAAACCCCTCACGCGCATTTTATCCGCAAAAAAATATAAGCAGGCCGAAATATTACATCGACCCACGACACATTGGGAAAATGTCGCGAGTTAGTGAATGTGTCGCGACACATTGAAAGTTTCAGAAGTGTCGCGAAATATTCGAGGGAAAATTTTGGCCAGGTGAAAATGTCGACGACATATCCGACATTTCCAAGATAACGGCGATATATTCAACAGTGATTTTGACCAAGCCCCTGTCGTTGACAAAATTTGTGTACTTTCGAGACAAGCTTGGTGTTGCTGAGAATGCCTCTCTTGTTGAGAGGGAGTGTTAAATTTAAGCAGCTACAAGAGCCATTCTCTGGGAGGATGGTATAAGACCCTAGCTGAGATCTAGAGCCCCCGATGCACTCCTGGGGTTCTTGGTTTGGGACCAAGCAGTTAGAGCCATGGAAAAAGACCCTAGTGAGGGCCCCTAGTGTATTGTTGGGGTTCTTGCTCAAGGACCAAGCAATAAGTCCCTAGATGTGTTCTAGGGCCCTTGGATGTGCTCCAGGGAATCCTTGTTCGATGCTTCGATTGATCCTCGGTTGTATACCTTGGTGGTTGATGATATAAGTCCTTGTATGTGTTCTAGGGCCCCTGGATGTGTTCCAGGAAATCTTTGTTTAACGGTTGGGTTGATCCTTGGTCTTGTACCTTGGTGGATAAGAACCTAGATGTAATCTAGAGCCCCAGATGTGTTCTGGGGTTTCCTGGTCTAGAACCTGGCAGGTTCTTGGTTAAGTACCAAGATGTGATGATGCGTGATCTTCTTTCACTCTCCCGGGATGGTCCATGAAACCTAGGAATGACTACGAAGATAGACATGACCACATCATTGATTTTTCCTCTTATGCTGGGATGATAAAAGCTTAAGTTATCATGAGACTTATGTGGACATCTTGCCATTGAAGAAGACCCCTTTGACTTTGTCTTGTTGCCTCCCCTTGCTTGGGTCGCATTCTTCTTAATGTTATTGTGGTGTTGATCTAGTCACATTGACTTGTTGACTTTATAATTAATATTTTTCTTAATTAAAATATTAATTATTTTTTATTTTGTTTTTAATAGGATTTTAATTAATCCTAAAAGGTAGGGTTAATTTAATTAACCCTAACCCCCTTCCTAACCTATAATAAGAACCTCACCCCTCATTCTCTCGACACATCTTTTCTCCCACTCTTATCTTGATCAGATCTTGCTGCAGCTACTCTTGTTCAGTTCTGAAATTTTGGTGCGGCCTACTTGAAGGGTGTTTCTACTTTTTGTTTGAGGGTTTGGCCTCCTTGTGCTTTCTCTCTCTTGCTGTTTGGAGTCCCCTTGTGCTGGAGTAGGGTCCAGCTGTCCTGTTCTTGGTCCCCTCTTGTCTTATGAAGTGGTGCGGCCCTCTCCCCATGCTGCTACAGATGCCTCGGCCCCTCTTCTACCTCTCCTCCTACCTGCCACTTCTCTACTAGGCTGCCGCATCTCTCCTAGGCTGTTGCTGGAGCTCTCCTCTGCTGCCGCTGGTACTGTCCTTGGCTGTTGCCCTTGTGCTGCTGTCTTCACAGTCTTTTAAGGCCTGATAAGACAGCCCTAAGTCTGCCATCTTAGGCTGTCTAGTTACTGTATCAACCCTATATGTTTTGGACAGTTTCTTGATTGAGCTGTTTGGTGTTTTTCTATCAGCCTTGAGTTTGGTCTTTGGGGTTTTTATATCAGCCCTACTTATGCTGATTGGTCTTTGAGTTCTTCTTGGCAAAACTGTCCACATAAATCATGATGAGATCAAACCCTTGAGGGTTTGATCCAAGACCATTATAACTTTTTCTGAGCATATAGAAAAGAGGACAGCAAGCATCTAAGGTAAAGGTAATGTTCAGTTTTTTCTTTGCTAATTTTCAGATCTGTTTATGTTCATGTTCAGAATTGTTTTTGTATTGTTAATGATCAGATTTGTTCATGTTCAGATTTAGTTTGGAACTTGTTTTCTATGTGAATTTATTTCTGTCTTAGATCTACTTCAGAAATATTGTTTTTATTGTTGATCTATATCTATAGTAGTGAACAAATTTTAAAAGAATATCTCTGTTCTAGTTTTCCCTTGAAATTCTAACACCCCTATAGTGAGATTACCAGTAGTATTTATTGTTATATAGAATTGGCAATCAAGCCCATCTATTAGAGAATAGAATAGAGAAAAAAATACTATTTTCTTAATTATTTACATTATAGCACCACACAAGTCGTTAACACTAAGATCATTGCTAGCAAATTTGAGGTGCGAGAGAATTTTTTTTCAAGTGGAGGAAGTTTTGTAAAAGCTTCATTCTAGATGGACATCACACCTTTTTTGCACCTTATCGTTCCCAAGTGATCCACCTAGCTATTTGCATAAAGTACATAAATATAATCAAGCAAAAGTTAGTGTTACCATATGAAGAGCATCACGTGCAATGAGTGCAACATTACCAGCATGACAGAACACCTGGGCACAACTTCCTTTGGTTGTGTCGTGAACATCAAATCCACTCAAGCTCATATTTAAAAATGATTTCCTTTTTGTTAGAGTATAAGATTTATCTGATGTAATGAAGTCACGGTTTATAAAGTGACATAGGTCAAGTAAATGTTAATTAATGTTTATGTTATAATTAGGCTATAACTAGGTTTTAGCTTTTAGGCTTTAGGTGACATGAGCTCTATAAAAGAGACTCAATGCTATTGTATTTGATGACTTGAAGCTAATATTGAATATCATTTTCAAGTCCATCTCTGTTGGGGTTTTATCCTACCTAGGGTTTTGTGCATGATTTCTTGTTGTGTGTGTTCATTACAATAAACTACGGTTTCATGGTTTATTCATTGTTGAATCATTAACTGCATGGCATTGTTGTTCATACCTAATCGTCACATGGTATCAAAGCAAAAAGATAAATATTCATCGCTGCCATTTTGAGAATCGAACAGTCGTCTGTACATTTGAATGAAGAGCACTGAGTCAAATTGCTAATAGAAGGGACTCCATTCAAATTTCCCTTGCTGCCACCTAACCATTCTCAAAGGAACCACTGTTTCACATAAAAGAAAACCCTACCGTCGACTTGTCAAGGAGATTATCATGCAAGATCAAGCTAGTGATTAACGCACTTATGAAGCCATTGTTGATTGTAATTCATGGAGTTGTTGCTTGAGTTAATTGACATTATGTTTGTGTCCATTTGAAGTCAAATAGTCAAAGAAAAAGGAGTTCGCATATCTCAAATGTTGCATATCAAAGTCTAACACTGTAGTGTATTATTTCACATGTTCGAGAGCCCATACAAGAACCTGTGTAATATGGGATGCCATTCTAGTCACCGTCATTCCCAGTTTAAGAGAGAGTTACCATGTAATCTGCATGGAAGAAACAAGCAGTCATATAAATCAGAGGGCATCATCCTCTTCTACATGCATGTGTGACCTAGGCCCAATGTTTTCCAATGCTAGAGAAGAGGCATATGCAAGGTAATATGCCATGATTTATCCAAGCCGCAAGAATAGCATCATTTGCTTTCCTCCTCTACCTTCATGCAAGATACTCTACAACCATGCAACCAAATCCTATGCCACAAAAAGAGCCAAGTCACAAGTTCTTACTCATGTGCTTAGGGTTGTGAACAATGGAGATGAAGCAAATGCAATATTTTCAGATTCAAAGGGGAAAAATCATAACTCAAAACAGAGATTAGGGTTTCCTGTCATTTTATGTAGCAGCTATTTTCTTAGGGCATATTCCATTTGTTTTAGTTTTTACAACAAGACTACTTTCAGCAATGTATTTGTTTCAGCGATTAGGGTTTCCAGTGTTTAGTTAAAGTTTAAACCTAGTATCCAAAATATCTTCCTAGAAATCTAGGTGAGCACCCTGGCTAGGTACCTTGTTGACTTGACAGATGGAGATATTTCCATATGAATATTTGATGTTCAACCTTGTATTAGTGTTTTTGATGTAGTAAAGAAGCCTTTGCCGCTATGCCTAATCATAATAGAGGACAATAAAACAGATGACGCTTTCATGATTTAAGATGCCCATACTTAGCAGACAAGGAAGGGTTCAAGTGTAGGTGATGCTCAACGTGGATTGTTTCCCAGATAGTTCAAAAGATCTGTGATTTGGGAGTTGACGAAGGTGGAATCCGAGAACTTAGGAATTTGAATCAGGAGCTACACCTTTACGAGCATTATGAGACAACTTGATGAAGCCCTACTTGGTCCAAGCATTGTTTGTCAAAGAGAAGCATCCAAAGAATGGTTTAGCTAATGTTTTAATTGCACTGTAAGCTTTAAGAGGGGGTGTTAGAGTATAAGGCTTATATAATGTAATAAAGTGATGGTTTATAAGTGACTTAGGTCAATTAAGAGTTAATTAATGTTTAGGTTATAATTAGGTGATAACTAGGTTTTAGGTTTTAGGTTTTAGGTGACATGAGTTCTGTAAAAGATACTCATTGCTATTGTATTTGATGACTTGAAGCTAATACTGAATAACATTGTCAAGTCCATCTCTATTAGGGTTTTACCCTACCTACGGTTTTGTGCATGTTTTCTTGTTCTATTTGTTCATTACATTAACCTAGTGTTTCATGGTTCATTAATTGTCGAATGATTAACTGCATGCCATTGTTGTTAACTGCTAATTGTGACATTTTCTACCTTGGTTGATTTTGTTGAATTCAATACAACCAACCCATAAGCTAACATTACCAAACATATATCAATTTGTTAATTGAAAAAATTATCCCAACCTTATAAATTCTCTTCCAATACACCACAGATATATTACATGGGTAGAAACTTAATAACCACTAATGAAAATGCATTCTGAGATGGCTTTGTATATGACAATATGTACTTCACAACCTTTTCAACTGTGTTATAACTATGGGCTAATCTTGATATAGAAGATTAGTCCAAGACATTTAATTCCATATGATTACAGAAAAAATATATATGCAGAATTGAACATACAAACCCCAACAAACACCTGAAGTCGTATGCTAGAAAATACCAACCTGTAATCGTCTCTAACCTACAAACATCTGTGTGCCCACATTCTTCAACCCACTGCCAACAATCTTCTTGCTCTAACTTATTTGTGCATACAATAATCTAGAAGTTGTGTTTATAAATAATGTTTGCTATTAACTTCATATAAGCTTACACCAACCGGACAGTTAGACATCCAAACAAGGTCCTATTCAACTTTACCTATACCATTTTGACATCCATAAACAAATTTTAATGCATAAACATAAAAGATAGTTGACAGGACCACTCATCTATCTCTTTCGCTATGGTAAGACTATATGGTAGGGGAGAGAATAATTTGATCCCCAGACCATCTCCTTTCTTGATCCAAGTAAAATGTGCAGGATCCCCCTCTTCCCCAGAATATCCACATGGAGGAAGGCTCAACTGCCAGCCATAATAGCGACTAGTAATCTGTGGCCTCCCCATCAGCAACATGCCTTGGGTGGATGGTTCAACTGATTGAGCTAACTCGTAGGGCTAACATCATCTCCTTTTTTATTCTTAGTTAGCAGTGTGTGTTTGCCCGTCTTGATCTTCTTGTTTGTTAGTTAGATTTTCATCTGTTCATTCTTCTGGGTATAGGTTTTAAGTGTTCGTATTAAGTTGTGGTTTTATTTTTCGTTTTTCCATATTTGTTCAATATGTGACTGGTTGTTTCTTCAGTAGTTTGGAAATGAAACAGGGAGAAGAAATTGAGGTAAATTTCTTTTAGCTTAATTTCCCTCTACTACACTAGGAAAGGTATTTAGGTGTATTTTGCAAAAACACTATCCTTTGTAACTATGGATGTCCATCCAGTTGTGATTTTAACATTTTCCTTTCATTAATACTATATTTTTTACTTGACAGGGACTGAGGGAGATCCACCAACTCGAATTTGAACTCGTCTGTCACTTTCAATCCATCTATCCTGTTTACCAGATCTTCAATGACTTTGAGCAAGCCAAGCCTTTAAAATATTCAAAAATGGAAGAGATCCCAAGAGATGACATCATATACTCTCTATGAAATAAGGACAAGAGTTTATCATAGCCACCTTCATCCATATTTCAGGCATAGTTAAAAAGTAATGTCGAGCATATGCTTAAAGGTAGCATATCATAAATAAATGTGGTCAAACAAAAGAGAAGATAGATGGAGCATTTCATTGTGTGTCAGGAGGCAGATGAGGATGCATTCCTCCTTACTTCTTCATCTGCAGATCATACTTAATGTTCGAACTCTGGACCGATCGCTAACTACAATAGATTTTATACCAGAGGATCTATAGTAGTGAAACTGACTTGGATGCCTGCCCCAAGTGCTTGAATGGATTCCTGCAGTGACACAGCATTCTATAATTAAATTAGGTTCTAGGTACTAATAGAGAGTGATATAGTGCACAATTTCTGTTGTTCTTTTCATTGGGTGTGGTTTCAAATTTAGTAATGTGATAGTAGTTCTTAACAATTGTGTGGTTGGTGCTCTGGTAATGGATTTTGTCTGCATAAATTTATATTGTTTGGTTTTCTTGAGCTTTTGTTGTTTCTCATCCTTTTCTTGTAACTCTCACAGGAAAAGAGAAGACAATGCAGGTGTTTATATATATGATTTATTATTAAAAAACTTCTTATGAATGCCAAATCAGCCATGTTAACCTTGGGTCATATTTTTTTTAAATAATGTTTGTAGACAATATGTCAGCCCAAGTGTTCCGCATGAACACTAAGTGTTGACGGATCACCTGATACCCAGCCTGTAGAATACACCTCTCAGCACACTAACTAAAAGCATTGACCCACAATGTTGATATCAATTTATGTTTGGTTTCAGTCCTGCTTCATATATACTCTGTCTGAATAATTCGTAGATGATCAAAAATATCATATAACAAGAGAAGAGTGACCCACCAAAGACAAAGACATGAAAGATCCCAGAAAAGGTAACCTCTTACCAGGAAAGAATACTATCATGCCCTGAGTTTTTGAGACTTTATCTCCATGTGTATCTACAGTTGAAGGTAACTTCTCATCTTTAGGGACAAATTCTTCTTCTTCAACCAAGTCCCCTTCACCAACAGCCAAGAAATCTTCGGTTTTGATCAGTGTTCCTGCAGACCCAATCAATACCTGATTTTGGGGGCTCCGATGAGCATACTTCTCAAGAAAAGGTTCGGCCTCTGAAAGGTATGTTGAAGAAGATAGTTGTCTGTTTCCATGTTTTCTCCGTATGTATACGGCCCTTCACACACAACAAGCAAATTAGTTATAAAATGGTTATTTAATCTGTAAATGAAAAACAAATCATCAGACATTGAAAGAAGCTTGGAGAATTGCTGAAAAGAATAGAAAATTCTCAAGCTAGAAAATTCATTGAAAGGGGGATTTTACACTCTACATACATGACGAATTAAAACAAGGTTTCCACCCTTTTAATCTTATATTCATGAAGTTAGACATACCATTCATCCAACAGTTTACTCATTTCCTTAATCTTCGCAGGCGATGTGCCCCAAATCTTCATTTGCCTGTCCACATGTAGCATAATTATTTTGGTTAAACATTACTCCAAGCAATGATTGACCAAAGAAGGCAACACTAAAATATATTACACAAATGAGAGAACATAAAAGCATATGATTCACGCACATTGTGATAAAAAATTGCTAGGATTGTATATTTATTTTTCGCAATTATTTTAATGTTAGTTTTAGAGTTAGTGATTAAGACAATAATAGTCAATGTAAAAAATAAATCTTAAGTGTATATTAGATTAAATTATAATGAATTTAATGATAGATCAGAGACACCCAATAGTTACCTATGTGAAACTATTTTCTTTCTTATGTACTCACACTTGTACTTTCATCAGGTGGTAGAACAAATAAAAGATTTTGGTCTTTTTATCATTAATTATTTTTCAGTTTGTTCTTCTGAAGGTTATGATCTTCTGTATCAACAATGGCATCAAAGTAGTTACTAGTTACATACTAAGTAATAGGAAGCACAGGCCCCAGGGGTTAGCTCAACCGGTTATCACCAATGTTGTCGGGTGTT
Organism: Picea sitchensis; assembly: GCA_010110895.2. Lineage (NCBI taxonomy): Eukaryota > Viridiplantae > Streptophyta > Pinopsida > Pinales > Pinaceae > Picea > Picea sitchensis. The sequence goes on from SNQJ01S0029175.1 coordinate 92,250, forward strand.
TGGCTAGTTCCGTGCCAGCAGGTGCCCAGTTTGAATCTCCCTGGGTTAGGCACACTAATTGACACTGACGGGTTTACTAGTGATGCCATCCACAACTGTGGAGAAGCATCCCTTGGTTTTCGCAAAAAAAGGGAAGCCCAAGCTTGACATTCGGCGAAAAGTTTGTGGCAATGTTACAAAACTCACAATGATTGACTCAGATTGGTGACTCAAACTCGGCTCAACACAAAAATGAGATCTGACTCTCTCGTGAGACAAACCAACTGCCAACAAGTCTGACTCAAGTTTTCACAGGTGTGTCTTAGATTCATGAGCCAGATGAAAAAATTGATGGGCCCCTTTATAAACCCAAACAGAAAGGGAAGATTTCTCTCTCGTACCGTAGGACTTCTTGCTATCTTTAGCAAGTTGTTAAGAGTCTTATTTAATTTGTATTCCTTGGAGAAAAACGTGGATCTAGGAAATTAAATAATATTTTATTGTATGAAGGAGTTAGAGCTCAAACCTATATAAGGGTTTTCTCTCTCCATTTGTAGAGGGATTGGATTGGAGAAGGATCTACGGGGTAAATAAAAGAAAGCTATGGGATAATTTTGTATGGAAGAATGGATCTACGGGGTAAATAAATTTCCTTTAGCTTAATTTCCCTCCACTACACTAGGACAGGTATTTAGGTGTATTTTGCAAAAACACTATCCTTTGTAACAATGGATGTCCATCCAATTGTGATTTTAACATTTTCTTTTCATTAATACTATATTTTGTATGGAAGAATGACCCGAGTTCATTGGATAATTTTGTATGGAAGAATGATTTTGTATGGTATCATGATCACCTATATTTATGTAAGAATTCCCAACTCAAACAAAAGGTCCTTCTGGAATTGCACACTTCCCCTATAGGAGGACATACAGGAATCTTGAAAACGTACCACAGGATCAAGAAGGATTTTTTCTAGGAAGGTCTTAAAACCAATGTTTTATATCTCATCTCGGGGAAAGTATCGGCGAGGGTCCGGAAAGTAACTTATCGGCAACATCAGTGGAAATATCGAAATATCTCGAAAAATGTCGCAAGACCTCAAAAAAATACAAAAACACTCATTTTTTTCAATTTTTTAAACAAGTAAAGCAACAACACCATCAAATAAACACATTACTACATAAATATGAAAATACAACTAATAAATAAGATGCATAAGATATCAAGTGGTCACATATCATTACTAAACTGAAAATTCTGAAACATGTTCTTGATAGGATGATAGTAGATACAAAATCACATCAAATGATCAAAATAAATGCATCTCATGAGATGAATCATCATGAGGCATCTAGATACTAAATAGTACAAGATAAAATGAAAATGATAGATCATAGGAATCCAAATCATTGATTCCCTCTAGGTCGTGCCACTCTAGCCCTTTTACGGGTAAAGGGCACTTTTGTCGCCTTTATACACACTTGGGCTATCATGGAAGAAATCTTCAATCCACTCAGTGTGTCATTGGGGGCAAGTCATGACTTAAGTTGTTGTCACCTGATCCTCGACTCCTCCATCTAGGCCAACTCCTAACGAAGCCAAGGGGGGTAGTCCCCTAAAAAAATACTATGGATTTTAAGCTAATCTAAGCAAAGAAACCACTCTAGGAGTTTATTGCAAAATAAAACATTTACAGTGAAGCATTCAACACAATCATTCGATAGACAAGATAACCATTGATAATAGAATAGACGTTCAACCATAGAAGATGCATGCACAATAAAGTAAAGGATACAATATTTGCAAGTGTTGTAACAATTATTAGAAAATCATCATATTACGAATTAAATACTACTCATGAAGTAAAAAGTTGTGAACATGAGACCAGTTGTAACACCCTGTTTCCCCCAGTTTGTAAAAAATAA
>SNQJ01S0029175.1:104608-120944 GCA_010110895.2 Picea sitchensis
TGCTGGGTTTTCTTCCCCTAGAGGGTTTCCCAGGATAAATGTTGTGTCTCTTGTGAATGTGTATTTCTCAGTGATCTTGTTCTTATGATGCTCTTATCTATTGAAATGCAAAGAACTATAATAATGGCATAAACATTAACAACCTCTAGCTCTCTCACACCTTAGAAATTAAACAATGAGTGAAAAAAAGCAACCCACGGCCTTTAAAACCCCTTCAAGTGCACTTTTCTGCCTATTTTTCCAACAGCCCCATATTTGTCATCGACTCGCAATATATTCACAATATGTCGGATATGTCGCGACATATTCCCAACAATATATCGACAGCCTGTAAATATCGACGATATATCAAATATATCCGATATATCCGAGATATATACAACACTGCTTAAAACTGATGTTCAAAATTTTGTGTATGCATGTTTGGGCTGCCAACATAATAAGCGAGACAATCAAGACGCCAAGTCTCCTACAACCATTAGTTATACCAAGTCAATGTTAGGAAGAAGTTTCAATGGATTTTATTACAGGTACCCAAATCTGAAGGAAAGACTGTCATCATGGTAGTAGTGGATCGACTGACAAAGTATGCCCATTTTTGCTCTCTTTCTCATCCTTTTAAAGCAAGTACACTAGCCCCAACATTCATGGAAATAGTTCAAAAGCTACAATGAGTCCCCAATATTATTGTAAGTGACAGAGATCCATTTTTTACTAGAAATTTTTGGATTGAATTATTTTCTTGTTTCGATACTCAATTGACTCGCAGCTCATCTTACCATCCTCAATCCAATGGAAAAACTGAGATTGTGAATAAATGTCTAGAAGGATATCTTCGTTGCTTTGCATTTTATAAACAGACACAATGGGTCCAGTGGTTTCCCTTGGTGGAATGGTGGTATAACACATCCTTCCATACTTCATGAAAAAATTCCCCATTTCTGGCACTTTATGGATATCATCCTCCATTCCATTACATCACCCTTGAAATGGAATACAAAGATTCAAGCAATGGAGGACCACATAGGAAACCAACAAGAGGTTCTCAAACTATTTAAGAACAACTTGGCTATGGCACAAAATAGGATGAAACAACAAGCAGATCAACATCGCGGTGAAGGGGAATTTGAAGTAGGGGATTGGGTATTTCTAAGGCTACAACCATATAAACAGATGCCCCTCAAGCAACAAAAGAAGGACAATAAATTAGCACCCAAATATTATGGCCCCTATAAGGTTTTGCAAAGGATTGGAAGTATGGCTTACAAATTGGAGTTGACTCCATCTACACGTGTATATCCAGTCTTCCATGTTTCTTGCATAATGAAGGTCATCGGAAACAAGATCCCAATCCAAATTGTTTTACCAAAGATTAATGAATAAGGGAAAATCATACTAGAACCAAAAACAATCCTTGAAACAAGGATTAAGCAGCTAAGAAATCGATCAATTACAGAGTGGCTCGTCAAATTGAAGAACCTACCAATGGAAGAGGCAACATGGGAAGATGAGTTCTTCTTGCAGAAGCACCCGTGGTTAGTCAAGTGTTGAGGACAACACTTGTTTGAAAGGGAGGGGCATGGTAACCCTAGACAAAGCCCCATGTTATGTATAAAACCCCTTATTAAGCCGCTTATTGAATTATTACATTTCTTGTATTATATTTGTATGTAGGCTAGAACCCCTTCATTGCACCCTTTCATTATAATTGTACCCTTTGTCTCCGATATATATACCAAGGAGACCTGGTCTTAGGATCATCATATCTCATCTTGTACATTCAATATATTGTAAATCCCATCTTGTACATTCAAAATTTTGTAAAAGGAGGTTTCCCCTTGAAGTGGATTGTTACTCATTTAATTTTTATCATTTTGAAGGTGTTGGTTCACAACAGGTCATAATTGTATAGACATCAACTTCACTAAGCAACAAAACCTATTTGTGTACCCCACCAATGACCTCACAGTTACGATCGATGATGGCATAAGGTCAAAGGAATAGGAAGATGTCGTAAAGTCACAATTCAAATGAAAGAATTGGAACTACAAATAGGATTCCACACTCTACCACTCAATGAGATGGATATGGTGCTAAGTGTTGAATGGTTGATGCAGTTGAGCACTTATACCACCAACCTTAAAAACAGTTCGTGAAATTTAACTAGCAAAGACAACAATATAAATTGTATGGGGTTCAAAGTTCCCATCACAATAAAAGTGATTTATAACTAACAATAAAGGGGCAAGACACATAGAAGAACATACAACCAGGAAAGCAAGGAAAGTATGTTACCAAGGAGCATCAAGGTTTCGCGTTAAACAATCAGGGCAAAAGACATCAGGATATTATGCACACACTACAAAGGAATCTTTCCAACACTCAAATCAAGAACCAAGTCAAACCTCTACAACCAAACAAGATAAGGCCACCATGAAAGCATGCTCAACTGGAGAGAATCCTATTTCCTATGTTTTGAGAGCAAAGCGATCTTTAGAGAGGTGGCAATGTAATAAACATCATAATACTAGAAATAATAATAAATAATAATTATTGGGGAATAGCGTGGAACACGACGTGAAACAGAGGACACAGTACTGCAGATAATCAAAGAGGGATAAAAAAAATTGAAAATAAGAGGTGGTGTCTAAAGACATCGTTACAACACTTAAGCAGAGCGCACTATGATCAAAACATCACAGTGCATGTTGTACATCTTGATCCGCATGATCTGTTGCACAATCTTGATTCACTTGTTGATAATGACCCAAGGGGTCTTCTTTTTATAGCCTCAGGATCTAACTGATTTCCATAGAATCTGGAAGATCTTGTCGACATGTAATCGTCGGCTATTAGAGTTGACTCCAATAAATCCACTCTGTCAAGACAGCTCAACAGGACTCGACTCGACCGCCTACGCGTCCAACTTGTAGTCGATTGCACAAGTTCAAATACATACCCTACCCCCCAACGACGCACATGAGGTCTTCACATCACTCCATGCATTTGTGGTGAGCTAAAGGCCCCATTCTCTTATGCCACTTGTCAATCATTCATCGACAAGAGTTCTTCACCTACGAAAGGATTTCTTTAACGCTAAGGGGCGAGGGCAAAAGGGTGTCTCGAAACCTTACTATTAGTTGCTCGCTCCACCTCTACATTACTTGCTTTGGTTGGAGAAGAAGGTTGAGGGCGGAAGAGTAACTCCTTCGCTTAATTATCACTGAGCTCCACCTCCACATTACTAGTCAACTTGGCACACAAAGCTACAAGTAAGACTTGCATTGCACTTGGCCTTTGGCCTTTCATGCCATAAAGACTTATAAATGCCTTTCAAAGATTCATAATAACCTTCACCAATCGCTAAAGTGGGATTTCACCCAAGCAAAGTGGGGAAAGAGATTCTACATTCATAGAAGCTATTCCGAATTGCCAAGAACGGCGTACACAAGCTTTTGGTTTACATCAACTTTCTATCCCTTTCCCTTTTGTCCATGTTCTCGAACTTTGCTCATTGATAGTCTTGTATCTTTGAATCTGCTTCATCAAGCAATTTCAAATCATAGGTCATCCACACGTCTACAAGAGCAGAAGCAATTATTTACGAGTAATCAAATTTTATCACTACTAAAGTTGTGTTTATAAACGTAAGTTGCAAATCCTGAATAGGGTTAGACAGGTTAATCACTAGTAATCAGAGAATCATTCATGTGGCAAGTGTAATAGATGGCTAGCAGAACAAATCTGCCTTCATATGTTGTATATGGAGATAGTGAGCTTGTACAGATTGCATGAGTGGGCAGCAGAGCCATAGAGTATTGCGCGGTGTTTTGTTAAGTGACACATAGGTTGCACATTTGTATTGTGGCCATTGAGTCATACACTAGTTGTTGAGTGAACCACAGGTTGTACACAGAAGATTTTGTTGTTGTACGAATGTAGCAAATGTATTGTATTTGCAGTTTTTCAGCTAATTGAAGTGAATAGTTTTTCTGCTATTCAATTGAGCAATATTGTGTGAATGTCAAATGAGTTTCATGTGATGATCTCATTTATGTGAGTGACAAATCAGTTTATTTCACTTCAATGTCAACTGTTATCCCACAATAACACAGACAAGAGCAAAGTGACTGTGTAGGAATGCTTCAATATCAAGGCAGAAGACTGCTTCTTGTTGCAGCATATCAAAGTACTGCAGCATAGCAGGACAGTGAGGTAGGTCAGATTAACACCTCAGGATACCACGTGAAGCAATATTGAGGGCTTAAATATTGACAGCAGAGAAAACAAATTGAAATAATCAGCATGTACACCAATGTTTTAAAACTCGGACTCGGCCTCAGAATCTGTCGAAGGTCAACTCCAACTCGGACTCGGACTCGGACTCGGGATTGACTCGGACTGATTTGATTCCAATGACTCAGTTTTACTAAAAAATACAGAAAATATTAAATTTAATAAAAATAATATATTTTTAAGATTCCAAACAACTAGAGACAAAACATGCGAAGTCTACTCAAGTATATTGTATATACCTGTGCCTAATCGGCCATGTTGACCAGCTTTGTCCCCAAGCAATACTTGCAAAACTCAAAAACTCTACACATTCTTTCTCATGTCACAAGCCTATAAATAGGCAAAGGGGTAGAAGAAACCACCAATACACCAAACCGGTTGACTCAGCCGAGTTGACCGGTTTGGTGCTGAACTGGCCAAGTCAAGCCTTGACTCGGCCTGTTCAGCACCAAACCAGTCACCCGAGTCAACAGGAGGGCCGAGTCCAAGTTCGAGTCAACCAAGTTTTAATACACTGATGTAGACCATGAGCTATATTGGCATTAGAGTTATTTGGCATGGGGTCTCCAGTGCATCACAACGTTCTGCCGGTCTACATTTGTTGTTCATTCTTTGTTTGAAACGACCAACTTTTACAACACAAAAAAAGGGCGGACAATATTTTATTCCAAAGGAATTAGGTGTGGAATTAAAATGTATAACTCAGCCTAAATTAAAAGACAAATATTTCCCAAATATTTCATTCCTGTAACATGAATTTTCATGGTTCAATCCATGTGGTGTTTGTATATTCAAAATATGTTTAAATCTATTGTTTCTTGAGGGTGTTGATGCTAGAAATAGTGTGCCGGGTGCACTCATAATGTGTGGTACTAGAACTATCACTCTGGAAAATAATGTTGTGAATAGTGTGTACCATGTCCTTGATTAGAAAACATCATTGACGCCAACCAAAACCATACTACCAAATTTACCATTGATGAACACTCCAATCACACCAAAGACCATATATGTTTTGACCAAACAAAAATTTTAGCGAAAACTCACCAAACTTATTAGGGAAGTTGAAATCGAAAAGAATCCCAATAACATGAAACATGAAGACAGCTTCAAACTAAACCAATCCCGGCAACCCATCAGCAACCCCTTCACACCCACAGGAACCCACATAATTTACTTCCTCTCCATTCCATTAGCCCCAGCCCCACCTCAGCCCTATTATTTTCATCATTTTCTTGTGTTCACCTTAGTGCCCCTCTTCTCCCACACACCTTTATTTTTCATTCAAATCCCATTCTCATTCTTTTCCATACTTTCCTTTCCCTTTTGTCCTTCTCCCCCACTTTACCTGCCCCCCTTTCATTTTTACCTCAGTCCTTAGTGTGTGCCTTATTCTACTTCCTAATCCATGTATTATATTTTATTGCAGTACTTCGCTATTTCTTTTTCATCCCCTTCCAAATTTACTTATTGTTTCACAACTCTCACTATTCTTCCCTTTAATCATGTTTTAATGGTAATATATTTTGTATTATAATTTAAAATTTTCTAACTAATTAAAATTTCCTCCATTAACCTACATAATTATCCATGTGGGTTGTGTTAATTTCAATTATATTATTATAGTGTTAAGAACATTAATTTAGTTAATTTTATCACTACCGATCATAACATTATTATCATTAATATTATATAGTTGATGATAATAACAAAATATACCACCATGTTTCTAGAACAAGAGATGCGGAAACAAAGAAATGCATCCAGGTGACATGTGAAGACAAGCCCCAATTTTAAGAAACATCGAAGTCACCTACATAGGGGACCACATCCGAAATCCTTAAAAAAAAATTAAATATATGATAAAAAATGTCATAAACATGACCTGTGAAAACATGAAAATAAATATTCACATTTGCTTTAGGGTTTTTATTTTTGTGTTCTAAAAAAGTGACTATGAGGGGCATCTTGGAATCCCCCTTTTCGAAGGGGGGATTCCCGACAAAAGGGAAACATCCCCCCAAATTTTCCAAAAGGGAGCCATGGGGAAATGTCCACCATTGAATTTGTCAGTCCTGAAAGTGTGGGAAGCATGGACATTAACTATATTGTCTCTGTTTCTTGTCTGATTGTTCACTGTTTCACACCTTTCCCTTTGAACCTATTTATATATTATTTTTTTTATATTTATTTTATTATATTCAGCAATACCTCTCTTGTGTATTCTTCTTCATCATCATCAAAGTTGTTCTCTTTCTTTAAGCTTTGCACCCTAATGATGAGTAAAGTGTTCACTTGAAACCTGTGGAACTAAAAATATTATATGAGTGCAAACAATAATAACATATGACAATATGTCTCACTGCTAAAGCCTCCACTATATTATATAAAATATTTAATCATTGGGAAAACAATTGGGAGGAAGCCAATTTGGAAGATGGAGCACTAGTTTTTAACATTATTGGGCCAATTGTTGACTCCACCGTTGATCATGTTGAGATACCACCCCATCCATTGTCGTTGTCAACAACAATCCAACAGCTTTAACTTCACAACCTCCACAAAGCACATGGAGGTCATGCAACTAGTGGTGGTGCCCTTCCTCTATCATGGGAAATAAGAGAAGAAATTGCTCGTGGCAACAGGACACAAAAATTGATAGTAGAATTCTCACTTCTTTCATTTTTTAGTTGTAATTTGTCATAGACTTCAGCTCGGTTTAGTGTTTTCAGTTTCTAATATCCAATTTATAAATTAGGCACATGGCCTATTTTGCAAGCATTATATGCATGTTATAACCCTTTGGTCACAATGGCCCTAAGTTGCAGTAGACACCTTGGAGGACCTCAATTCAAGCACTGAAATGTTTTGATGCTCTAAAACGCATACCAAACGCCTTTGAAATGCCCAGAAACATTTCAGATGGCATTTCACAATTCTAAAATGCCGACTAGAGTTTCAAAGGCATTTCGATGCAAAATGGATGTGTTTGAGCATGTTTTGAATGCATTGACAGGGGAGTTGATCACTAGGACCTGAATAAGTGCTTTTATCAGACATTAACCTTAATTTCACATTAAAGAAACTTCTAGAAAACCCGAACAGCCTATCTTTGTTCTATAAAAACGATTTTCTTCTCATTCTTTTCTCACACTTGCTTCAACAACATTTGAAAAAAGGGTTTCCTACACAAACAAGAAGCATTTTCATTGTGTGTTCGAGCATTATGATCTGATCATGCTGTAGCTACAGTGACAGGACAATTGTGGGCCGCAAGAGGATTGTTCGAGGTTAATTTCCTCAGATATTGTTCAATAATGTTTGAGCATAAGTGTTTCCCTAGGCTACAGAAAGCAATTTCCGTGTTTTTTGGGCAGCAAGAATATTATTCCAGCCTATTTATGTGCTATATATATAGGCTGGAATAATATTCTTGCTGCCCAAAAAACACAGAAATTGCTTTCTGTATCCTAAGGAAACACTTATTTATTTATTTATTTATTAATATAGCATTTCCATGTTTCCAAATTTTGAGGGGGCAATGTTTCCAATGCATACCCATTATGGAAACTTGTACTTATTTCCCCATACCCTGCAAATTAGTGACAGCCTAATTCATTTCATAGTCTACTTCCTCCCATCTGGTTTATAACATTGTAACCTGGTAACTACTAGAAGGTTGATGTTATCTAAGTACTAAATAGTCGATGCTCTATTTAATGATATTTCTAACTTCTTAATAGTCTACAAATACCACCCAAATCTATGGTTTCATATTTTCTGCAACAAATTTAGCATTTCGCATGTTTTAACATATATGCATTATAATATGTAAAAATATATATTGCATATGAAACGCTTTACTCTTTGGGATTTTTTGGAAGGAGTGACTCAGCTCCTCCTCTCACTCCTCGTTTCATTCCATGTTCTGGAAACACTTGCAAGCAATAAGTTATGCAAAATGGGCTGTTTGATGCTCATGATTATTCTCCAAGCAAAAAAAAATCTAATTTTATATCCTCGCTGTGTCATTTAAATTTTATATACAATAAATCATTTCAAATTTCAAAAAGCAATATCCACACTAACACTAAACACTAATTTTATGATTTTGTTGCATTTGAATTCAAAAATGTGATAATATTCACCACATTTCATGACAATGTGTAACTATTTTCCTTGCTAAAAATAAATGCTGAGAAAAAGAAAGCTTCCTACATTAAATAATAAAAACACACACACCTCAAGTAGTACTCCTTGTAAGTGGAATGTCCATTTTTGAAAAGAGTTGATAGACCATTACGAATCAAAAAAGTTCTAAGCTGCAATCATAGAAGAACAAAAATATCAATAATATCTTGAAAGTTGAAACAATTCATATATACTATCTTATCGATAAGGATTTTGAGGTTTCTTACCATACTTAAATATTAGTCCAATCTTTTTGGATTCTAGATTTCCAATGTCCATAGCTAGAACTTGTGGATACTAGGTTTCTACAGCATTTATACCAGGCTATTCTAAAAAGTCTTACAACAAAGACATAGCCACTTAGCACAATAAAGTGCATAATCTCTAAAAACACATTTGGAGAAGGGGGGTGGGGAGCATAACTAGCAATCTGATCATGACACCTATGAATTGTTACACTCAAAAAAAAATCTTAAAAATAATAAAACTGATCTAGATCCTCAACTTATGAGGACATAAGAGAAGAAACTCTTACCATCTAAAGGAAATGCAATTGGGATGTACGAGTTCCATCAAAAGAAAAAAAAAAGTTGAGCTAACATGACAAGAGATGTCAAAGAAGACAACAATATTTGAGCCAAGAAAGGGGCATCCCAATTGTCGACAAAAGGATATAACATATAGTCCAATAAATGGAAGGAAAAGTGGTGATTATAACCAGCCTTATAATGCATGTTAAATCACTTTTTCTTAACCATTTTACTAATCAAATAAGGTACAAAGACAATTTAATGATGAGTTTAAATCAATGAATAATAGCAATACCATTGATAACATTTAAATCTTTACGCAGCAACATGGGAAAAAATGTTTGCTTGTATATATATAAAGCATCAAAGTTTGATAAAGAGAAGGGATACAAATGTAACTGATGACCAATTGCAGCAATGATTTATAGAATGACAATTGCCTATATATAAAAAGGAAATGGATGAGATTTTCACCCATCATGAATGTACTAGCTACTAATAAAGAAATCAATAAAAAGTAAAGACTCTATGAACTCTCAAACCTCTTCTCTAAGAATATGTTCATCCTGTGCAATGGTTTCACCTTCCTACATCTCGAAAAAGCAAAGGAGCAATCACTCTTCACTGCATCTTTAGTACAAGTGTATTCCATTGAGGTGAATGTGTAGGGATACCATTCCTTATATGAGACATTTCAAAGCTTCACTCCCAATTTGCCTTGTACTTACCCTCAAGTGTCACTTCAAAACATGATTCTGCAATGAACTTATTCTTTTATTTGCCAACACAAAAATCTCCTTTTAGGGTTCAACTCATCACTTAAGGACTCTTCAAACACGAGGACACCAACCATAAGTTGAAGGTTAGTGAAAATTTCATTTCTTCATTGAGAATATCATTGCAAACAAGGGCATAAATCTCACAAGTGCCATATCCATTGCTATTATCAAATATCAAGACATGGGGCCATTGTGTGATATCATAAATCTAGATACCCGTCCTTGTGGTGAGACAACCTTAAGCTTCACTCCCAATTTACCTCATACATGCCCTCAACTCTCACTTCAAAATAATAGGGCAGATTTACTGCTGTAAATCTGCAGTAATTAAGGTGATTTTGATCTCGTTAATGCTTGGAAGTGTACCCTAAGGACTGAAAAATATAATCGTCAATTCTCAATTATAGATTGTTTATTTTATATTGTTTTTCATCAAAAGAATTTATTTTATATTGTTTTTCAATCAGAAGGATCAAACGGTGGTTAGTTGTATCGGAGCTGGCCTCTTTCTTGTCCAAATTGCAGTCCCACTTCCACTTCCGCCAGTTGGCTTCCTCAAGAATGGAAATGGATCCTCATCCTTGGGTGTCCTACTTGCTGCTGCCACCTACCCCAAGCCAATAGCATCCTTTCTTGACATTTTTTCATTGGGTAGCATTCACTAATTTACATACTCTTAAGTGTACACATAAGGCCAAACAAATGGCCCTTAACTTGGTAATAGGTGTTCTAACTTCTAACTTCTTGAATACGACGTGGCAGAAGTTACATGACCAAACAACATTTCCTACCCCAACAAGCTTTGCCCTGGGCCAATTGTTTTTCTTGTTATAAACTTCCACACCAGATATTGTTTGCTTGAGCTTGCTGTATTGCCACAGCAGGGTTATTTGCAGCACTGGCAGCTCCACTTGCAGCAGATGGAGCAGAGCAGTAACAGTGATAGATCAACTTAGAGGAGGGGAGGAAACACCAACACTAATTCTTCCCTTTCCCTTGACCTTTACCAGCTGCCCTTGATGATTGAGCCATGATTTTTGTGGTATTAATGAAGAAAAATACTACTGCTAGAGAAATGACAAATCGTGTTTGCTAGGATGCCTACCAATTTCCCAGAATCCCTTCATATCTGATATTTATCTTTCACCTGCACAATGTTATACAGTTAGAATCTTTTCTCCATAGCTGAAAGGGAAAAAAAATGATGTGAAAATCTCTTTTTATATCTCTTTAGAGTCTAGACCCTACGATTTCCCTTTCTCACACACTGGTGTCCAACAATTTGGGACACTGCTAGGACACATGTCAAACGTTGGTCCTAGCATGACACATCTTGACATGCAGGATATGTATTACGGACACAAGGCCCCTAGGGGACATGTCCTATTTATTAGCACATCATTACATGTACTAGTGCACTAATAGTGCACTGCAACCTCTTTTTTGCTATAGTACAGCTATTAAATAATGGTGTAAAGTCACTAATATTTTACTACAAATACTTGGTTGGAATAGTGTCATTACAAGTTGCCCTAGACAAGATTCCAAGTTTGCTTGTCCATAGACCTTAAAGGCCTTTTAGGGCACCATTGATGAAGTCCTCTTAAGCGATATATCATCACCTTCTTGAGAATGGACAACAAAGGGTGTCTCGTGGAAGTTGACTTTATAACAACATATCGCTTCTTCTCCAAATTGGTTATGAATGTAGCTCATAAAAAATATTAAGGTTTCTAGTCGTCCCTTGAAATTTACCTAAACATATCTATAAGGTCTACTTAGGTATTTTGAAAGTTGTATGCCCATTACATGATACATTTCCTACCCATCTTCATCTATAAGGTCTACTTAGGTATTTCAAAAATTGTATGCCCATAACATGATACATTTCCTACCAATCTTCACCCTACCCATGATAAGGTGACTCAACTGGGGCATCAAGTTAGGGATCTCCTTCTAGAGTGGTTAGTGTGATGCAACATATCTAAGCAATGTATAATGGCATGAGCTTTCTGACTTCAACTCGAAAGCATTTCAACTTCAACATCTACTTCAAGATATAATGGAGAGACTACACTTGAGTGATGCACTTAAGAAAAAGGGGGAGGAAACTGTTAACATCTAAATTAGTAATCTTATTTATAGTCTTATGTAGATGGCATATACCTGATTAGGACACCCCTAATCTCTTCTAGATCGACATTTAGTTGGCATCACTTCTTTCATTGTCATTAGACTGATCTTATTAGTATTGTGTGCTTTTACATCGTTATATAAATGTCATTACATTGGTATGTTTCCTTAATATATTCAGAGAGACTTGAATGTCATTCATTGGACTTGGAGATGCTCCAATAATTATATGTATCAAGGGATGCACATTGTCATCTAAAGAAATTACAAAATTTGAATCACCATCACAATATAGACCATAAACCCAAGGAGACCATCTCCTTTTGTCATATTATTGAGATCATGTAAAAACACACATTTCTCTTTCAATGTCCTTCCAAACTCAAAATCCTAGTGAATTTGTAATCCATAACTTGCTATGATAACTCTCAAAGACAATCAACTCAAAGAGATTAGATTTAAAAAATCGAGTGTGTACTTACTACTAATAAAGAAATGTGAGATGCAACCTAGCAAGACATGAGAGGTATGGGTCACATAGCCTCATAAAATCAATATAAATACATGGCTTACAATTAATTAGTTATACAAACAAACTTGCCCTAAATGGAAGTTGTAGCAGGATACTTGGAGTAAGTCGGAGCCTACTCCAAACTAATCCAGTGGCAGGAATGCATCTATAAAATATTCACAAAGATACTCATTTTTGACTTTTTACCAGATACACTATTACAACCTGGTATGTTAAGAATTTAAACTTATCATTAGATTCTCATAATACCTACCCCAACCCCTCTTCCCACTTTTCCCACTATTCTTCAACCATTCTTTTCATAATAAATGCTGAAAAGTCCTGTGGGCACATCTTTGGCAAATTGGCTTTTCAGAAAGCATTCTTAACACAGTAATAAAAACAGATTACACAAAACAGACGATACAAGAGCATGATTATTAGTAAAATTGCATTGCCCACAATAACAGATGCAAAAGGTTGATGATACAACCTTGTGTGTTAAGAATTTCAACTTAATCATTAGATTCCCATAATCTCCACCACCACCCCTCTTCCCACTTTCCCACTATTCTTCAACCATTCTTTTGATGATAAATGCTGAAAAGTCCTGTGGGCACATCTTTGGTAGACAGGCTCTCCAGAAAGCATTCTTAACACAGTAATGAAAACAGATTACACAAAATAGACGATAAAAGAGCATGAGTATATAATAAAATTATGCTGTCCACAGTAGCAGAAGGAAGAGGTTGATGATACAACCTTGTATGTTAAGAATTTCAACTTAATCATTAGATTCTCATAATACCCTAATAGCCAAGCCCACCCCTCTTCCCACTTTTCCCACTATTCTCCAAGCATTCTTTTGATGATAGACGCTGAAAAGTTCTGTGGGCACATCTTTGGCAAATAGGCTTTCCAGAAAGCAATCTTAACACAGTAACTAAAACAGATTACACAAAATAGATAATAAAAGAGAATTAGTATATAATAAAATTATCTTGCCCAGCAGAAGGAAAAGGTTGATGATACAACCTTGTATGTTAAGAATTTCAACTTAATCATTAGATTCTCATAATACTCACCCCCACCCTGCTTCCCACTTTTCCCACTATTTTCCAAGCATTCTTTTGATGATAAACACTGAAAAGTCCTGTGGGCACATCTTTGGCAGATAGGCTTTCTAGAAAGAATTCTTAACACGGTAATGAAAACAGATTACACAAAACAGACGATAAAAGAGCATGAGTATATAATAAAATTATGTTGCCCACAATAGCAGAAGGAAAACATTGACAATACAACCTTGTATGTTAAGAATTTCAACTTAATCATTCGATTCTCATAATATCCACCCCCACCCCTCTTCCCACTTTTCTTCAAGCATTCTTTTGAAGATAAATGCTGAAAAGTCCTGTGGACACATCTTTGGAAAATAGGCTTTCCACAAAGCATTCTTAACACAGTAATGAAAACAGATTATAAAAGAGCATGAGTATATAATAAAATTATGCTGCCCACAATAGCAGAAGGAAAAGGTTGATGATCCAACCTTGTATGTTAAGAATTTCAACTTAATCATTAGATTCTCAGCTTCATCGGCCAAGTCGTCATGCTCAAACATTCTTGCCCCAAAACTAGACTCCACATGATTTAGTAATAGGCTCTTATCTTCGGACATTTGGGATGCTTTCTCCTCAGACACTTTAAACAAGTTGACATCAACAAAAAAACCTGATAATAAAAGCATAACAATTATCCTTTGATAAATTATTCTCCAAGGGGATATGATAAACAATAAATGAAATACAAAGCAAACCAACAACACACAGAAGTAAAAATGCAGACAGATTGGCACCCAGACACAGGTGGAAAAAGAATTATCTTTTTAAGATTAAATGACCTGAAACCATGCCCATTAAATCTCAAGTTCTCAACATTTCAATCTACTGAAAAGCATCAATTCATGCAAAACAAAAGTTTTACAACATTTCATTTTAGAGATATTTTCAGGTGATCCCTTTCAGATCTTCACAATAGTATCATGTGGAACTCCAAACAAGGGAAACCATAATGAATAGAAAAGAACAGGAAAAAAGGGAAATCTTCAATGAAGCAAGAAAACTTTGGCTTCTTCAAATCAGAATTCACTGATTCAGAAATGACAAAGTGCAGATAAAAAGGCATTCCAGAAAGCTTGCATGTGCTTCCAAATACTACTGTGTACTTCATTTCATTCTCACTTTATTGGAAAAATTACATTGCATATAAAAAGACTTTCTTGAAACAAATCCATCTTATATTTCATTAAAGCCCCGGATAAAATACATCACAAATTCTTACATACCCCTATATAGAGGCCATAACCCAGGATGTTCCCTGAAACTCGAAATAAAAGAGTGGTGGATTAGAATCATAAAAAATACCACAAACAAATGTCCAAAGGATGCTAGTAATTCCATCCCTAGTAATTCCTCTATATGAACTTCTTTAAAAAGCTCTATAGAACCTTTGTTGTAAATACCAGGCTATACCTCATTTCTAATTTAAAAAGATAACCAACAAAGCCTTCCATTACAAAATTATAACATATCCACCTTAAAATTCACATAAAATGTACCTCATCTCCTTCTGATAACGTCGGAAACCAGAATCACTAAATATGTGAATGACCATCTTAAAGTGCACATTATTACTGGATGCATATGGAAATTTACGAAAGTTGTAACGGCATTTAAAATCAGCTGGAAATTTTTTTTGTCTCATCAACCGTATCATTTCCTGGAACAATGGCATTAAAAAAGACTTTATAAGGAATTTAACCTAAAAAGGATGCAAACAAATGAGACTGATCCAGACAGGACTGTTATAGTTCTTTAGGAAGACCAATTGATCAAGCCAGCTCTGAAATTATCATACCTATGTAGAACCTTTTATATGCAAAATATTTGAGAGAAATGAAGGACTTGTTTGAGAGAAGTTAACTTAAATCTGTAAACAGATAAAGACTGACATCACATTTGAATAATCAGTGTTGTCAAATTAATTGCAAACATCTGTGAAACTATCATTGATCTTAAAAACGACTATAATCATAGATGCAAAATCATTCACAGAAGAAAACAAGCTTCAACGATATCAATTTCTGTCAGAGACAGGTATAGGCATTCTATAATAAAAGCTAAGCAATTGAGAACCTCCAATGCTTATTGTGGTATTCATATCTAAAAGTAAAAGAAATAGAAAAAAAACACAATATGTAAGTCTACTGATGACTAAAAGAGGAGCTTTAATATCAGTTGCAAAAAATATCACATAAGAGACTTTAAGATATCATGAATAACACCCCATCCCCATATAAAATATAACATAAAAATGTTTTGAGAGAACTAAGAATACTTAGACCAGTAAAATGAAGTGCTGTCATATAAAATTACTTTGACTAAAAGGGGAGCTTTGATATCAGTTGCAAAAAAATCATGTAAAAGCATTTGAGGTATCATGAATAACACTCCATCCCCATACAAAATATAACATAAAAATGTTTTGAATGCACTAAGAATACTTAGAGCAGGAAAAGGAAGCAATATCAGATAAATTTACTTTAATCAACAGTTATGAAGCATCAATAGCCAAGAGAAATACAACAGCTCTTACTACAGCTTCTTTGATGCCAATATAAAAATTTATATCCAGCCAAATAATAAAGATGTATTTAAAAATCAAGCAATCATTTACATAATATTAATCATGCTAATGTTGAAATTATCTGAGGTCCTATGAGGCTGCCATCTAAGGTCTGTCCTTGACCTTAGTATGGCTCTAAGTTTCAACTGTATGGCTGTCTTCTTTTGCTGTTTTAGGACAGCAAACAGTCATCCCACTTTCTGCTCAAT
>SNQJ01S0029175.1:131292-148653 GCA_010110895.2 Picea sitchensis
TTATAAGGTTCAAATCTTGGTTTTTGGTTTCAATAAATTGCTTGTCTCAGTTTAATACTCATTCATAAATGCATTTTCAAAACTGGAATTTATAATCAAAAACACATTGAATCTTTTACTTGCACAGCGGAAACAAGAAAACAAACCACTCAATGACACAAGATATTTTGGGCAATGCCCCTGGAAAAACCCTGAAGGGAAAACCAGTAGAGAGAGGAAATTTTATTATTATGGCCAGAGAAAAAATTTTGGAAATTACAGCAAGAGATACGAAAACAAGTGCACCTTAAAATTCATGCCCAACACAGGAAATCGTGCCAGCAGTACTGTATGGCCTGTACAGCCACCTGTACAGACCGTACGGACTGTCAAACTCAGAATTTTGACTGCCTCGAACTTCATGCCTCTCACACGTGTGGCTGCACTGTATTCTTTTCAATTTCTGTGCACAATACAGTCTGCATTAATTGCTGTATGGTCTGTGCATTACTTGCTGCTGTACCGCCTCGATTTCTAATCCCTCACATATGTGAATCTCCTAGAAATCTGTGCTGTACTTGCCTCAATTCCTGTGCACTGACTTGCTGTACAGATTGCATTAAATGCTGTCCTTTCTCCTTGGGAATCATGCCCTTCTTTGCTGCAATATTTCTCTCCTCTTTTCTCTTTTTCTCTTATGTTCTATCCTCATTCATGAATAATGAATGTCTTTTTCCCTAGATTTCCTTTTTGTCTCTTCATGAGGAAGTTATTTAGCTAATTTATATCTAATGGCTCAGATTAAATCCTAGGCCACTTAAGATCTACGGTTGTGATATAATCACTCACTATCACAACTTAAGTCACTTTATTCCTCATAAAGCAAAAAGTCACTGAAACTTTATAAATATAAAGTTCATATCTAGAGACCACTTTATGTCCCCCACATGCTAAGACACCAAGCACACGTAGAAGACCATCTGAGCTACAAAACTCAATATTCCCTCTTAGCAAAAAAAATATATATATATATATATTTAGTAGTGTCGTGGTTTAGTAGGAAGCAGAAGTCAGTTGCATTGAGTTCCGTCGAATTATCTCTTATTTTATTTTATTTTGTTGAATTATTGAGGAAGGTGTTCTTCACCACCCCCAACTTATCTCTGAATTTAATAAACTTTCCTTCTTTTGTCAAAGATTTTGTGAGGATGTCCGCAACCTGCTCATCTGTAGGAATATACTGAAGCTGCACTGCCCCTCTCTGAACATAACCTTGGATGAAGTGGTATCTAATCTCAATTTGTTTCAAAATATATTAAATATGTATTATGTAAAAATTGCTCTGCTCCCAGAAGCTTTCGAAAATTGGCACTTTGCAGTCCCACTTCCCGCTTCTCACTTCCTGCTCATGCTTCGCTTTCACTCCCAACAACATTGTCAAAATTAACAAAATTTATAGGAATGCCACAAAAAAGTAGTTTCAGTCTTCAGCTTATGAACATCTATTAACAAGAAAAATAAGACAAGCCTTGCCATTGATTAGATTGAGCACTCATGACTTTTGTACATTCAGGAAAAACAAGAATTAGCAAGTTTCAGAAAATGTAGGTGACTGGAAGTGTAGTTTATGCCACTTTAACCTTTAACCACGTTTTAACCTCATCACCTAGTTTTTCACCTATACATTGCTTTTGCTAATAATTTTTCTACAATAATTTAGTAATTCAGCATGATAATTGTGGATGAAAGGCACTGTAATTTCAAATTCCTCTCAGTGCGTACAAGTCACAAGTAATGTAATGTTCCTGACTTGGCTAGTCTAGGAAACGCTGCTAATGTGTGTGTAGGATCAAAGGTTTACAGCATATAAATGATCATACAAATAATAAACGCGACAATTCATCCCAAAATCTATAGTGCCACGCAAGTAATGGAGAACATGTTTTACTGCCACCCAATGCACTCTCCTGGGCTCAACCATAAATTGACTGAGAGTGATCATAGCAAAACAAATATCTGGTCGAGTGTTGACCAGATACATCAATGATCCAATCAGCTGACGATATAAGGTGGGATCTACCTGTTAAAATTCTTCTTAAGCAATTAAGTGTGTGTAGTATTATTTAACATTAGACTATTAAAACAATAATTGTATGCATAAGGATCACTGAAAGAAAGACATCCACAGTAGACACAAGATATATCCTAGGAAACCCCCATGGGGGAGAAAACCTAGTAAAGCTTCTTCAATATAGATTCTTCAACAAGTACAATGTCTCTCTCAAGAGAGATCCAACCAAAACAGAAGATCTACTAGAAACCCTAACCAGAACAGAGTAGCGCACCACTAGACCAAGATAGTCCTTCACCAGATAACCAAAACCCTATACCGAGACACTTCCTCCTTTGTAGCTGCATCACCCCTTCTTGTAGTTGCGCCACTCTAAGACTCGTGCATTGTATGTGAGAGTTGGTTGTGTGTATCTCCAAATGAGGCGCTAGGCCTCTTATAAATACTAGTTGGCCTGCCCAGAATTAGGTCAGGGCCGACCTGTCCACTTTACCCTTCTATTTTACGTTTGACTTGTCAAGGCACAATAGGGATGACTTAACAAAAATAATATAACATTAATCTTTAGGGTTTTGTCTTGGTCAAATACAATATGAATATAATAATATCTTCCGAAGCTACTCAAACTTCAACAGTCCCTCTTAGCAAGGAAGGTAGTATTCTGGCACGATCATCACGATTGTTTCTGCTCTTCTGTACACTTGACCATTGACTTGTTGAATTTCCACGAATCTATATTTGAAGAAGTTTTGTAACTGCATCAGCATCCAGGGTCTCATCATCCATCCGAGGTTTATGTCATCACGGGGCTTTCACTTGCCAGCTCACACAAAATCTGGCATCTAGTTCCACACTGAATTAGTAACCTCTAGTTGGCACACCAGGCGTCTGGCCCACAATGACTAGGCATCTAATCACGAGGATTAGGCGAAGTAGTGCACACACACTACCCATCTAGCCAAAGGCTAGGAAACACCCCCAACCACACAGGTTGGCCCACCAACTAAAAAGTCGGATAACTAACCAGCCCTGAAGGCATGGCATCGACTGACCTTGTGCAAGGTCATGCTGACTGGTGCCACAGTCGGTAACTTTGTGTACCAAACTTTTTCACTGGAGTAGCAATCTGTGTACGAGGCTTTATCACTGAGGTAGCAGTAACTTGGCGTACCATGCTTTATCACTGGGATTGCAGACTGCAGTAACTCGACATACCAGGCTTAATCACTGGAGTAGCCATCTGCGTACAAGGATTTGTCACTAGGGTAGCAGTAACTCGGCGTACCAGGTTTTATCACTGGAGTAGCCATCTTCGTACCAAGCTTACTCACTGGAGTAGCAGTAACTCAACGTACCAAGCTTAATCACTGAAGTAGCCATAACATGTCCGTGAATGGCCACCCGTTGCTTCTGCCACATGGTAAAGTTGTTGCCCTGGATCACAACTATAACCCATCACTCCCTCTTACTAGGGACATCCTTCTGGACCACACCAAGCTTGTCTCTGAAGTACACAAATTTCATTTTCGATCGAGGCTTGGTCAACACGTCAGTTATCTGCTCATCTATAGCAACATATTGGAGCTTCACTGCTCCCCTCTGTACCATATCTCTGATATAGTGGTACCTGATCTCGATGTGCTTGGACTTGTCATGGAACATTGGGTTCTCTATCAACTTCACACAACTCTTGTTGTCACACCAGATACAAGTCGCCTCCAACTAGAGATCAAACAATCTTGCAAGCCACTTTTGAAGCCACACGGCTTCACTGCTAGCTGAACAAGCTGCTATGTACTCCGCTTCAACTAAACTAAGCGCCACACTAGTCTGCTTCCTGCTGAACCATGAGATCATAGTTGATCCCATACTAAAGCAACATCCATATGTACTCTTTCGGTCTGCAACACTACCGGCCCAATCTGAATCAATAAAACCTTGTAGGCTTATCTCACGATCTGAAGCATATATGAGTCCATAATCAATTGTACCCTTCAGGTACCTCAACACATGTTTTGATGCAACCAAGTGAACGCTTCTTGGCTCAACCATAAACTGACTCAATGTGTTCACCGCAAAACATATATCTAGCCTTGTGTTCATTAACTACATTAACGAACCAATCATATGTCTATACATGGTGGCATCCACTGTCTCTGAAGATGTATCGCTCAACAACTTCAGGTTTGTCGCCATCGGTGTAGGCATGGCCTTGCAATCCATCATTCTAAATCTCTTCAAAATCTCAACACCATATTTTCCTTGGATAAGGAAAATCTTACTCGGTCTCTGTCATACCTCAAGACCTAAGAAGTAGTGCATCATGCCCAGGTCTTGTCATCCCCGATTTCTAGGGATAACTAGGAGATCATGTCTCGAGGCCCACAGGTCCTAGACATGGAGTACCAAGAGCAGGATTGACCTGAGCATGGCCCTGGAGGGCCCATCCTTTTCTTCTTTCATCAGATTCGTCTTGTCAACAGCAGCAGCATCCATTACCATCGGTTTGGTCTTGTATCGGAGAAGGCTCTTGCTCCATGAGGTAATTGGTCCTGGTATCATGGTATGTGTCACTTTTGATCATTATAACCTTTGAATGTATGCATCTGATTCCTTTTATTTCTGACGACTGCTTGGATCTTACATTGACCCACTTGACCATGCTTGGGGAGATTGACTGGGTGCCCTAGCAAGCCGACGATCGCTGGATCTTTACATTGACCACCTGGACTACGCGCTTGGGGAGATTGATCGGTGCCCTAGCAAAGCCCGGTACTCCATAGGTTTTGGTTTGGCTACCGGGGGTTTCAAAGAGCCATCGCTCGCCCATCATACCATCACTTCCATCTTGTCTCTCAGTTTATCCGCCCCAACTCTGTTCTGCATTGGGATGATTCGCTTGTGGGTTGCACTCTATCTCGTGGGGAAGAAGGGGCCAAAGGCCCAAGGCGTAAAAGCACCGGTAAAGATAAAAGCCTAAAAATGAAACCTTGAGATGCTTCGCCTGTGATCCCTAAGAAGGCAATAAAAAGCCTCTCGTTGAAGAAACAAGAGGGACCCAAAAATAACAAACAAGATCTAATCAAGAGGATAGGGTGTCTCATCACGTATAGCCTATTATGTTCATAAGTACCTAATGAAGATGACATTGCCACTCATCTAATTAACAATAATGCCATGGCAAGACCCTTTGGTTGCATAATAAGGGAAAGGGGGTTCTATCATCGAAATTTCATCACCATTGTAGAAAGTACTGCGGGTAATGACTGCCGCCTCGTCACCACTTTTACGCGCTGGTCCCTCTCTGCTTAGCCCTTGAATAAAAAGAAAGAAGAAGAAAAAAGCAAATAAAGAGAAGAATAAAGGTAAAAGGCTTGGAAAAAAAATTTGCATCCATGATCTGCACACCAGCTTTCTCTACAAAGGCACACACAGTAATATCATGCATCCCCGACTCTCACTCTACCCGTATGTCCGACATCCTTTGAACCACTTCACCTCATTTAAATGGCTTGGATTAAAACCCCTCTTGGAGACTTTCCTTTCCTATGGATACTAGCCCAATAGGGTATCTTTTCCTTTTTCTTCAACCTTGTGTTGTAGGCTTTTGTAGAGTCTTTGAGCTATTGAAGATATATCGTGGTTTGCATATGTTTTGATAATATTAATGTGATGAAATGTGATTGACATTGCTATGATCCTCAGGATTAATGAGCCCATGGAGGGCTAAGTTTTTGATGCGCAGGACCATACCCTAATTTAACAGTACCACTTGACCTACATATGGGGAGATGATTAGTTCGTGACCTCCATGGAAGTCGGAAGAGCCCATCGGGATGGCTTTCTGCTAAGACCCCATCGAGGGGCAGAGACATGACAAAGTGCTTGACGTTTTGCACCTGAGAAGAAGAGGACGCCCCATCAGGGGCACTTTGGTTGAGCCACGCCTAGGGGATTGACCCACTTGCAAGGGAATGTTGGCCCCAATGACCAGGGACGTCACCAGGAGGCTTGTAAGTTGTGACGCCATCATGAGCATATGGCAAGTGGACAGGTTTGTTGGCACGTGTGGCAGTTTTGAAGAGCCCAAGAAGGGCTAACGTCTAGCTTCCGGATGCTGCATTGGCCCCAAAAAAAACCTAACGTCTCCCTCAGGAGGGATTGACATCTCACCTTTTGCTCATTTAGGTTTTAAAAGAACATTTAATGTAAAAAGTATGATTTTTTGGTTTAAAGCTTTGTCGGTTAATTTTATGACCTAAAATTAATTAAAGGTCATGATACAAGATATATTGAGGAGTTTTTATCCTCATTTTGATAAGACACAACTCACTCTCCTTAGTGAGATCTGATTTTTTGCGCCCTTTAAGTATATAGTTTCATCTTTTGAGTGAGGCTAATTCTGTTGAAGGAAGGCTTTTCTTGATAATTTTGGCATTTCTCTTGAAGGAAGGTTTACAACTAGGTTTGCAATGCTATTTCATCATGATATGTAAGTGTTTCTTTTTCTGCAAAACTTTAATTGAATGGTTGTAGTCTTATATTCTTGCATTTGTTATAAATTTCATTGATTTTAAAACCCTAGGACAAACACACAAGTAGGTCATTGTCTCATGTCCCTTAGAGAAAATTCTCACCAATGGAAGGAAGGAAGAGCGTAGCCATTGTTACACTCTTGTTACTTCTTCCCTGTACTAGCCATACCTTTTGAAGGTCAAGAAGGAGACGCCCTGTGCCTAGGTTATCTACACCTAGGTCGTCCATCGCTTAGGGTTTGGTGATAGGGTTTTGCCATTGCAACACCCTACCACTCACTCTCGTTTTGATGCTAGCCGCTTTTACAAGATAAAACCTAAAGAAGGAGGAAAGAAGCACGAGGCCTTGCTTAAGCAACACCTGAATTAGCCTCCTTCCCTTAGGGTCTTGATTCCTGGGTCTATATATATAATCTTCGAAACCATTTGCTCCACATGATATGGCTCATTGATGCTATATGTCTTTGCATCCGGCAAAGTGTCACAAGACCATGCTAGTCTCTTCCTCGGGTGATCCTCAATAGTGACCAACGACTAGAGGGGTTTGTTCGTCATCTTGGAGATTTTCCGCTTCCTTACACAAATCTCCATACTCAAGATCTTATTTAAAAGTGGCACCTTCTTCGTCTTCTTTCTTTGGCTACGGATGATGACCGTATACAACTTCTTATCTGGATAGCTCACTCCATGTCTCAAACTAGTGACCAACTAATATGTTTCCTCCCAAGAACCGCCACTATAACTTCCCTTTTGTTATCACTGTGACCTCGAGTCTTATCTTCAAGAATGAGTGTTGTTGATTTTCCTCCGAGTCGCCTTTCACTTAAGATGACAAGTATTATTCCAACCCGTCGCTCAGATTAAGACAATATGCTTTCTGATTTAAATTTGAGTTGTGGGAATATAATGCAAGTAAACTCAAAATCTCAACCTTAGTCAACCTAATACTTTGACTAGAGTCATCTTATAACTTTAAGTTTGACCAAAGGTTAGTATGATAGTCAACATATCAAAACACAACTAGATGTTACAATACATATTCTTCACTTGAGTCTTCTTCGTTGGTTTTCTCATGATCATGTTAATCATCTTCTACTTACATGAGCATGATGTTTCTATACTTTCCTTATTCCGACTGACCTTTGGAGTTGGGAAATTTTATGGCAATGTGTCCCATCTTCCGACAAATGAAGCAAAGATCCGTAGCTTGAGAAATCCTTCTTCTTAAACTTCTTGTGAATCTTTTGTAACCATGAGGTTTCTGCGTGAGTGAATCCTCTTGCTCTTTTCCTTTTCGGTATGTGCGTTGTTACGGCTTCGATTTTCTTCACCTCACCTAGCCTCTCGCTACCAATCTTGTTTTTCCTCGGGAGTGCAATACTCCCATAGTCCTGCAACCTTGCTATCCTTCTTATTGAAAATATACCTTGAATCAATGATTCCCATGATCTGGAGAGACCATTCAATGTAGTCACGGCGCAAATTCCTTGAATAAATGATTCCCAGGATTTTGGGAGACCATTCAATGAAGTCATAATGTTAAATTTATATAAATGAAGAGCCATTCTCCTGAGGATGAAAAATACCTTAGCTATAGACTAGGTCCCCCAACACACTCTTGGGGTTTTTGGTATGGGACCAAACAGTCAGTGTAATGGTAAAAGACTCTTGTTAGGGCCCCTAGTATACGACCGGGGTTCTTGGTGTAGAACCAAGGCAGGATCCGGAGAGTAAGCCCCCAAGATACGACTGGGTTCTGGTCTAGGATCAAGGCTTGAAGCCCCTAGATAAGCTCTTAGCCCCGGAAATGTCCAGTGGCAAATCTTATGCCTAATGGCATGGGTTGATCCTTGGTCTTTGACCTTTGGTCTTTGACCTTGGTGGATAAGACCCCATAAAAGTTCAAGCATTTGATCCTTCACGGCATCTTGATGGTACATGACCTTCCTTTTGAATAGGACATAACCACATGAGAGATAAGTCCCATATGCAATGATGATGATAAAGAAATAAGTTCACCATGAAAAGTGAAGGAATGAGTATTGCCACCTTGCTAACCCTCCTTTACCTTACTTGTGTTGGTTTGGGTTTTTATTATTTTGTTTTAAAGGTTAATTGTGTTTATTATATCACAAGCTCTAAATTACATAATTTAAACATGATATTTTATATATTCTGACCTAACCTTGCCCTAAGCTAAACTATAAATTAAACCCTCCTCTCATTTCACTTTAATTTTACTTTTTCATTTTGATTCTAAGTGTGAGCGTTGATCTCTCTTTTTGCCGCGTCTCCTCTCTGTTGAAGTCTTGTTCAGATTTGTTGCCGGTCCTATTGTCTCTGATCCTCTTGTCGCGCCTCCTTTTGTTGGTGAAGTCCTTCCTAGCTGCGGCTTGTCCTATTATTATTGCAGGGTTTGTGTGGTGTGTAGCAGCGGCTACCTTTGAAGACTGTTAGGGTGCGTTCTTTTGTGCGTTTTGGTCAGGATAACCTGTCGCGGGAGGGAAGCGGCTTCTTCTCCAACTTGTCGTGGCTGAGTTTTGGGCTATAATTTCCTTACGCTGTCGTGAGGTGCCCCGGGCCGCAGCCTCTTCGCCGTTCGTGTCTTTAAGGTCATGCCACTTTGTTTGTTGTTTGGTGCCAAAACCGCCGCCTATTGTTTCTCGCCACAGATGAAGCCTATAGGTCGCAATAACCTCTTTTGTTGTGTTAACTCATAGGGTAACGGCCCGATCTCCGGGCCAGAATCGTGCTTATCCTCAGTCTCCTTGTGTAGGGTTTTGGATGTTTTATACCTACTGTTGTTTGAGAGTTTGTCCTTGTGAGGGTTTCTAGTTTTATCTCTTTGTGGCAAGAAAAATTCCTTCATCTGATAAGTAAGAGATCCAACCCATAAGGTGGATCTATGAACTGAACCTTGTCTCGGGAAAGTATTACTACAAAATGGTTCTACATCTCTCAGGGTTACCGAACTTTCTTCAGAGGTAAGATTGTTGTACCAGGTAAGCTTCTACTCTTCAGTCTCCGGTGATTCGGACTTATTTTGACTTCAACATCAAGTAGATCTATTTAGATTTGTATCAAATATTGATCCTGCTACACATTGAATTTACATTTATCTCTATAATTGTTTACTATTTATGATCAGATCTAAGCAATGTTTTGTACAACTCAGCTTTATAGATCCATATTTCTGTTTATCTTATTCTGATCTGTTCACTGTCAAATTAGTAGAGTTCTTGTTTATTAGATCTGAGTTTTGTTTCTGATCTTCAGATCTAATTTTTACTAAGTTTATTGTTGTCTCTCTTTAGAACTCTTAGATCTGAATACTAGTTGAAGTGTTGTCTCATCATAGTCAAATCCCTCTACCTGTGAGAACCCCAGAGCCACAACCGAGCTTAGTATTTCTCAATGTTGTCATATGTAGCATGTTTGATTTTGTACAGCCACTTGGAAGTCACCACCAACTTCCCCTCAGGTCTCGGTACAACCTCACAAACATCATTCTTTATGATGGAAGCATAATCTTCCACCATGGCATCCCTCCAAACCTATTGTCCTATCGCCTCCTCATAAGTAGAAGGCTTGGAATCTCGAATACTGCTCATCAAAGCCATATAACTACAAAATCTCTTTGGTGCCTTGCTCTCCCTAACAGTCCTCTTAGGACTTTCCACATGCTCTTGTGCACCCTTCAAGGTCGTATGAAGCCATCTTGGCTTCCTCTTCCCTGAAGTGGCCTCATGTGGAGCAGAACCTCCTACTCATCCCTCCCATCTGAAGATTGTGTAACTGAAGACTAAGCACTAGTGACTTGTGAATTTGTAACCTGGGAACCTGTAACTGTCGAAACCTGTGGTATGTTCACTTGAAATTGAGGAGCATGTTGCTCCTCCTCTACTGTAGGTGATACGTGAGACTTCCTAAAGGCTCTGTCCTCCTCAAACTTCACATCCCTCCTAACTACTATCTTCTTCAAGGAAAGAATGTATATGCGATAAGCCTTTGAAGTCTTGCTATACCCAACAAATATTCCCTTTTCAGCTATGGACTCTAGCTTTGTCCTCTTCTCTGAAGGAACATGTGAATAAGTCAAGCACCCAAAGATGCAAAAGTGCCCAACCTCAGGCTTCTTCCCTGTAAAAGCCTCCTCGGGAGTTTTATTCCTCAATGCCCTATGAGGACTCCCATTCTGAATGTAAACAGTTGTGTTGCATGCCTCAACCTAAAGAAACATTGGTAGATCCTGATCAATGTAACATGGCTTTTGTTGCTCCAACAATAGCCCTTCTCTTCCTTTCTGCAACCCCATTCTATTGTGGGTTGTATGGAATTTTCAGCTCTCTTTTCATCCCCTCCTAAATACAAAAGTTATTGAATTCATTGCAGGTATACTCACCCGCATTGTCAAACCTCAACACTCGGATTTTCCTTCCTGTTTGGTTCTCCACAAGAGTTTTAAACTCTTCAAACCAACTGAAGACCTGACTATTGGTCTTCATGGAGTAAATCCAGGTCTTCCTGGAGAAGTCATCTATAAAGGTAAAATAATACTCAAACCCACTCAAAGATATTGTTGACATCGGCCCACATACATCTAAATGTACCAAATCTAGAATCCTCGTTGCTCTACTATCACTGCTCAGAAATGCAATCTTGGTGTACTTCCAGAGTGCACACCCTTTGCACACATCTTGGTGCTCTGTACTGAAATCTAGCAATCCAGTAACAATCTCTCTCAACAACCAAAGAGCTCCATGGTGCAAATGAGCCATCCTCCTATGTCATACCTCACAGAAATCAATGTTGTTGTTGTTGTGTATCCAAGCTCATGTTGGCTGAAACATAAGCCTATATAGTTTCCCCTGTCTAATCCCAATCACCTTTGTTGTTGTGACACTGGATCCCTTAGGATGAAGGAGTACCTGTCCATCTCAGAAAATCACCTCGTACCCCTAGTCCTCTATAGTGGAAACCGATATCAGACTCTTCGCCAACCCCGAAACATACAATATATCCCTCACTACCATGGGTTGTTGAAACTCCCTCTGAAAGATATTGTCCCATGACCAACTGCCTTGACCTTGGAATCATTTCCAAGCTCTACATCAAGATCAACATCATTCTCTGTAAGTTTGTGTTGAAATTAATACAGCTGCAAGAGCCATTCTCTGGAAGATGGAAAAGACCCTAGCTGTAGACTAGGGCCACCAGCACACTCCTAGGGTTTCTTGGTATGAGACCAAGCAGTGAGAGCCATGGCAAAAGACCCTTGTGAGGGCCCCCAGTAGATGGTTGGGGTTCTTGGTCTAGAACCAACCAGAAAGATCCTTGTGAGGGCCCCCAGTAGATGACTGTGGTTCTTGGTCTTGGACCAAGCAATAAGTTCCTAGATGTGTCTAGGGCCCCTGGATGTGTTCCATGGAATCCTTGCTCAGTGCTTGGATTGATCCTTGGATATGTTCCTTGGTGGTTGAGATAAGTCCCTAGATGTGTCTAGGGCCCCTGGACGTGTTCCAGGGAACCCTTGTTTAATGCATGGGTTGATCCTTGGTCTTGTACCTTGTTGGATAAGAACCTAGATGTGTTCTAGGGCCCCTAGATGTGTTCTGGAGCAACCTGGTTCTTGACCAGGTAGATCTTAGTGTAATACCAAGATGTGTTGATGTGTGATCCTCTTCCACTCTCCTGGGATGTATCTAGGAGTGTCTATGAAGATGGACCTGATCACATTGTTGATGTACCCCCTTATGCAGTGATGATAGAGTTTATAGGTCACTATGAGACTCATGTGGACATGTTTTGCCATTATGTAACTCCCCTTGACTTTGTCTTAAAAGGTAACCCTTTGTTGTTTGCTTTCACTCTTGTTTTATGTGATGGGGATTTTTTATGGGATTAGGGTTTTAATTAAATATTAATTGACATATTAATTAATATTTATAATAATTAAATATAATTCTAATTACCCTAACCCCTCTCCCTAACTATAAATTAGACCCTACCCTTTGTATTTTTGAGACTCACACTCACTCTCTCATCTCCCTAAATTTGTTGCGGCTACCTCAGTGACACTTCTATCGTTTTCAATTCTGAGCTTTGTGTTGGCTGGAATATTTGCCCTTAAGGTTATGTTGAAGGATTGATGGTTGGATCTACCACTACTGAACTGTGAGGTACCTCTCTTGTTGTCGGATCTGTCTCTCTTGCAGCCGTACCTGTTTCAGTGGGTGCCTCTCCCTTTTAGGGCCACGGATCTGTACTTTAAGTGTCGCGGGCACTCTCCTTTTCTGTGCGGGATTCCCTCTAGCTGTTGCGTGGAGTTTTGAGTCCCCTGTGGGGGTTACTCAGATTGTTGTCCAAATTTGTATGGAGGGTTTGACTCTTATATATCAGATCTGAGTCTTGTATGGAGGGTTTGACTCTTATGTATCAGATCTGAGTCTTGTATGGAGGGTTTGAATCTTATATATCAGATCTGAGTTTTGTATGGAGGGTTTGACTCTTATATTCAAGATCTGAGTTTGTGTGCTTATGGAGGGTTTGACTCTTATATTCCAGATCTGAGTTTGTGCTTGCTTATGGAGGGTTCGACTCTTGTATTCCAGATCTGAGTTTTGTGTTTTCTTATGGAGGGTTTGACACTTGTATTCCAGATCTGGGTTTTGTGTTTGCTTATGGATGGTTTGACACTTATTCCAGATCTGAGTTTGTGTTTGTTTATGGAGGGTTTGACACTTGTATTCCAGATCTAAGTTTTGTGTTTGCTTATGGAGGGTTTGACACTTGTATTCCAGATCTGAGGGTTCTCTTACTAGTTGTTCAGATCCGAGTGTTTTCTTATGATCTGAGAGTTCCCTTATAGTTGATCTACTTGTTGTCCTAATCTAAGGGTTCTCTTGTGATTGATTTCCTTGTTGTGTTATCACTATTTATTGGAGGGTTTCCTATTGGGGTTATTTTCTTTTATGACTTTGGATTATTGTTGTTTCCATTGGGGTTTACTATCCATGGCAAAAGTGTCCCATAGTTCTTTTGACAGAGATCAAACCCTAGAGGTTTGATCTATGAACCTAAACTTCATCTGAGCATACTTACAAAGGCATACATCTACACATGTGACAGGTACACTTCTCATTGATTCTGGAGGTAAGCTATAGTTTATTTTGTACTCAGAAATATTGTTTGTTTTAGATCTGCTCATCTTCTATGTTGATCTAGTGGATAGAAAAAATTTAAAAGTACATTGTTTTTCTATTTTCCTTATTTTCTAACATGGTATCAGAGCTTAGGGCGTGAAAGGAGCTCAAGAGTTGCAGACTTGAGCCTGTGTAGATCCACTTCTTAAGGGTTTACAGATCAACAAATTCAAGTTGCTCTGTTCTTAATCTTTTAAAGAGAGAGTATCTGTAAGGGCACCTAGTTTCAGTTTTTGATTTTGCTTTCTGAAGGCGGTTATTGTCTTAAGTTGCTACTTTTTGTGCTTAGTGGTGGACACATGGAGTGTTATGTGCAGCATGGTCCCCTGATCCAAGAAAGGTAGAATGGTTTACTAAATAACCTTCTTTTAATTCATTGTTGTGTTTTGTCATAATAGCCTCTGATAACACTTATATTATAAGCAGTGTATTCCTTGATATCTTCGTAGTGAACATCTCTAACAGCCATGGGTTTAGCCAATGGTATGTGTATTCCAGAAGAATTGATTTTGTAAGGGATATTTTAGCACTGAGGGATATTGTGTCACTAGTCTGTAGGTGCACAGAGATTCATGCAAGAAATGAATTTAATTCAAGTCAAAATTGTTTTATGATTGTAACTGTAACAATATATCTTCAGCGGTTTAAACTGTGCAACCTACCTAAATGACTCCATCATTGAGATGGAGTGAATTACACACCAAATTCAAGGATTGACTCTACCTTGAATTACTCTCTACTGTTGGATACTTCCACAACCAGTTACAGCATTTGTTTTCTTATCTATTGAAAGATATAGGATACCACCAGCCATCAGTTAAACTTATTGCCCTCATCTTTAATATACTTCTAATAGTTGAATGTTATCAGTACAAATGTTGTAGTTAAGTCTTAACAGCAAACCATTAATTATCAATGACAGAAATATAGAAGTTCCTCGCAGTTGGTCTCTTTAGATTGCTTAAGGGGAGAATGATACGTTTTCTGCTGAAACATTCATTGGGTACTTAGCCTCAGATGGTTCTAGTTAGGGAAGAGAATAGATGATCTCTGTACTCATGTTGAACGATTAAGAATTTGCATTTTTAATCCTTGATGAAATTAAATCCACCAGAAAAGCAACCACAATCTCTCTACTATGGTTCTTGACAGATGGCATTTTTTTTGGTTTGAGAACAACATCTCAATAGAAGATAGTCATATTTAATTTATTTCCTTTTCTAATAATACCAAGGTGTTGGTTCCAGATTTAGAGTCTGTAGGCTTTGACTCAAAATTTAATTGCCTACAATGTTAATAAACATGTTATTAACATAATGTTGTTTAGAAAAGGTCTAAAAGATTGGGCTCAGTCGGGGATAGTGAAAGACTATCTTATTGTACACTTGTGGGATGCAATTTTGGATGCCAAAGTAAACTTGTCTGGATTATTGGTGGAGTGACCAATGCTAGTTGAGAAAGATTTCCTGTTAGGAGAATCTGGAGGCTAGTGCTCTTTATTTTTTATGGATCTCTGGTTTTTTGTTATATATCGTGTTCAAGTCCATTTTGATCAGTGTTAAGTAACTTTGATTAGGAACCTAACTCTTATAAAAGGAGTCCTGCATAGACATCAAGCTAGTAGGACAGTTACTTGAACTAACAATTACTGCATACACAAAGATGCCCCAGATAACTTCAGCTGGTGACAGGCTACAAAGCACATGTGTGTCTTCAGCGCAAGCTAGTTTCTCAATAAGGCTACTTGTTTTCCCGTTTTATGTATCCTGCAGTTTGTGAGGTCACATGACAAAAGCATAACCTGGTAAAAGTCTGACTCAGCCTTTCATATTAAACTTGGTACCGACACCAAGTACATCCTGCAGAGATACGACACCAGATCAGAGTCATAGGATTTTATGAGACTCAGAGGGAGCCAGTTGGCACATACAGTGATGCAGACATTTTATGAGACTCAGAGGAAGCAGTCCCTGCATGTGAGTTAGACCATGACCTGCAGCAGATGGAAACATTGAGGTTAAATTTATGACTTGTGACTTCTCTCGAAAAGAAGGGATTATCTATGACAAGATCCTTACTTCCATCGGGATCTTTATCTCTCTTGCCGCGGTTTTTGATTTGGAAACTTCCCCAGATAGATGTTAGACTGATTTTCTTAACGGTGAAGTTGAGCAAGAGGTTATCCATGGGAAAGAATCCCATAGATTGTAGCAAACTCCGAGAGCTTGGTATGGAAGAATTGACAGTTTCTCTACAGAGTCTTGAGTTCACCAAGAGTATTGTTGATCCCAATCTTTATATAAAGATTGTACAGAATCATCATGTTATCTTAGGATGATTTGTTCCTTACAGGAAAGGAAATTTTGATAACTCAGACTAAGAGGGAGCTTTTCAACAGAAGTTGAAATAAAAGACTTGGGTCTTTTGCATTATTTTCTGAGCTTAGAAGTGTGGCAGAAACCAGGTGAGATGTTTCTCTCACAAGAGCATGTACGCATTTGATATGCTCCGCAGACTTGGCATGTTGGACTGTAAGTCCATATCCACACCAATGATTTATAAACTGTAGAAGTTACAAGATCAAGCTACAGTTTCAGATCCGGAAGACCTCATTTAATCCTTGATGTATCTTATACATACCAGGCCGGATATTTATCATGCAGTGAATTCCCTCATCCATTTCATCTGTGAAGCGAAGCATATTCATATCGTTGTCGTTAAACATTTTATGAGATATGTTCGGGAGACTATAGCCTATGGGCTTAGATACACTTCAGTGGAGGTATAATACTTCATGGTTATACATATTCAGATTGGATGGGCAATACAGTGGATCAGAAGAGTACTTCCAGATATTGTTTTAGCTTCGGTTCAACTATGATCTCCTGGTCCAGCAGGAAACAGGGCTCCATAGCCCAGAGCACTGCAGAGGCAGAATACATTGCTGCAAGTGCTGCCAGTATAGAAGGAGCGTGGCTCAGAAAGTTACTCTCATATTTGTACAGTGCTGAGTTGGAACCCACAGTAATCCACTATGATAATCAGAGTTGTGTAAAGCTCTCCGTGATTCCTATGTCTCTATGACAAAACACATTGAGATGAGATATCACTATGTTCGGGACATAGTGCAGAAGAACATTCTCAGTATTCAGTATGTTCCAACGGCGGAACAAAACACAGATATTTTGACCAAGCCTCTGTCATTGACAAAGTATGTGTACTTTCGAGACAAGCTTGGTGTTGCTAAGAATGCCTCTCTTGCTGAGAGGGAGTGTTGAAATTAATGCAGGTGCAAGAGCCATTCTCTGGAAGATGGAAAAGACCCCAGTTGTAGACTAGGGACCCCAGCACACTCCTGGGATTTCTTAGTATGAGACCAAGCAATGAGAGCCATGGCAAAATACCCTTGTGAGGGCCCCCGTTAGATGACTAAGGTTCTTAGTCTAGAACCAAGCAAAAGGACCCTTGTGAGGGCCCCCAGTAGATGACTGGGGTTCTTGGTCTTGGACCAAGCAGTAAGTCCCTAGATGTGTCTAGGGCCCCTGGATGTGTTCCAGGGAATCCTTGCTCAGTG
>SNQJ01S0029175.1:149963-189427 GCA_010110895.2 Picea sitchensis
TTTGCTTATGGAGGGTTTGACACTTGTATTCCAGATCTGAGGGTTCTCTTACTTGTTGTTCATATCTAAGTGTTTTCTTATGATCTGAGTGTTCCCTTATAGTTGATCTACTTACTGTCCTAATCAAAGGGTTCTCTTGTGATTGATTTCCTTGATGTGTTATCACTATTTATTGGAGGGTTTCCTATTGGGGTTATTTGCTTTTATGACTTTGGATTATTGTTGTTTCCATTGGGTTTACTATCCATGGAAAAACTATCCCACAGTTCTTTTGACAGAGATCAAACCCTAGAGGTTTGATCTATGAACCTAAACTTCATCTAAGAATACTTACAGAGGCATACATCTACACATGTGACAGGTACACTTCTCATTGATTCTGGAGGTAAGTTATAGTTTATTTTGTACTCAGAAATATTGTTTGTTTCAGATCTGCTTATCTTCTATGCTGATCTAGTGGATAGAAAAATTTTAAAAGTACATTGTTTTTCTATTTTCCTTATTTTCTAACAGTTTGTAAAGTGTTCGCACACATCTGTCATATGACTAGAGGCTCCACTATCTATATACCAAAAACTGGTAGAAGCTGCACTCATGGAAAGACATATCAAGAAAGAGAACTCTCTCAAATCTAGTGGTAAACTCATCTACTCCAACTGAAGCTGCAACTTGTCTCTTCTTTTTCTTCTTAGGACACTGACCTGCATAGTGCCCCATCTTATGACATGCAACGCACTTAACTTTGATCGTGTCGTTTTTCTGTTCACCCTTTGTCTTAGTCTTACTTGTTTGACCTTTCTTGGATCTGTTCTTGCCCTTTGCTAAAAGAGGCACATTTTCCTCATCATCCCCCTGCTGTTGGCTTCCCTGTTTGGAACCAACTATGATCTCCTCCCGTATAAAGTCATCCCAAAGTCTCTCCCAATTAGGAAGTTTTTCCCTAGCAACAATACCACAAACAAATGAATCCCATGGTTTTGAAAAACCATTCAAGGCAATTCTAACCAATTCAGCCCCTTGCACTTTTTCTCCAACAACCCCTAGTTCATCACGAATATGTGACAACTTGGTAAGGCATGATGCAATTGTATCAGTTTTGGTCATCTTGGTGTTTCTTAGTTTTTCTCTCAACACAATCTTTCTGTTTTGATTGTCACTTTGTTAATAGCTTGGTTAAAGATTCCCACAACTCGTAGACATTCTTTTTCCTGGTTACATGAGGAATGACATGGTCTTTAATGGCATCAAGGATTATCCTCTTGGCTTTAACATTCTTTTTGTTATATTCAACCAACAGTGCTGCATACGTAAGAATAGTGACAGTTTTCTCAACAATGTTCCACAAATCTTGTTCCTCCAACAACAAGGCAATCCTTTCCTTCCATGTACAGAAATTTCTAGTGCCCTCCAGGCTCCAACCTATCCTCAAATCTCAAACCTGTAGCCATATGACCTACTCAACTGATAACAAGGCCCAACCCTCTTTCCGGTAAACAAACTGCAATTCTCTTGCAATCCATTGTGTCAACTTATTTGGTTTCCCCTCTCAGTAACAATGCTCTGTGTAATATCCCGAATGGGAATATGGTAATCCCTCCACTAGGCTACATTGTACTATGCTGTGGCTGTTCAAGAAATTGGGTTCATCTATGTGTAATTCTGTCGAACACTTTGTTGACGGTGTCTTCTTATAAACAATTAGCATATGATTTAAAAATGAGGGATATAGTCAAACACATCACAGGCATTTATTATACTGTAAGGAAGGAAGATAATCATGGCATCTTAATTTGATTTGTAACCCCAAATACAGCAGTATAATGATCTCCTAATGGCTGTAACACAGCAGGCAATATCTCCCAAAAAAAAACAATCCTACTGGCTGCAACAGCAGCTGCAATTAACCACAAAATATGCAGAGAATGGACTGTAATACTTCCTAATGGCTGCACAGAAGCAATACATATTCTCCTAGATGCCTAACAATAATGTAAATGAACCTGGTATGGTTGGCCATCCCTCCTAGCTGCTGATCTGCTGCTTAACCGAGCTATACTGGCTGCAAACCCTGTCCTGATCCTCTTTCCTCTGACATAGGGTGCTGTCCACCCCCAGATCAGCTTCTATTGCAGGGTTATGGTCACGGTCCAGCAGGGAATGACACTCCTGCAACCTTCCTTGTCAGCCTCCTTACTAACCCACGACCTGCACAAATGAGGGTTTGGCCCTCCTAACTCACCTTCTTGGCCAGTAAGTGCCTTTGCGGCACCTTCCTAGCCCACAGCCCTGCCCCAGGAGCAGTCCACAGCCTTCCTTTTCCTTGGCGGCCTGCTCAATCACTGCCAACAGCCCACGGCCTGGTCAAAAAGGGAATCGGCCCTTCAATTCAGCCTCAACAAATCCTCTGAGTTAAGTCCCTGCAAACAATAGAAAATCTTGGCCACAAAATTTCTGAAATGCAGCTCCAATGAAGATCTTGTGTAGATCTTCCTCATGTCAAGCTAGGGTGAGCACCAGGCCCCACCGAAACCCAACTAGAATGTAAGGGTTTTGCCAAAACCCTCAAAAAAACCTGAGGAAACCACCTCCAAAGACAGGAGTAAGGTATTTAAAACGATTCCATGATGATCTCAATTGTATCTCCCTCCTCCTTGTATAACTTTTGCTCCTTGCTTGGCTCCCTTCTTTTAGGTGACTTGTCCCTAAAGTAAGGTCACTTTATCCCTTTGTTTCCCAACGGTCACCCTCAAACCAACATTTCCCTCTTTTGGTGATCTCTTTTAAGTTTTAACCCCACAGCTCCCCCTTCTTTTGGGATTATAGCCTACCGGGAGCCCCCCTAGACTATTACGCCCTCCCTCCCTCCAGCGAGGTCAAAAGGGAGGGGACATGACACTCTGATACCATGTAAATTTTTTGGTTTCAATAAATTGTTTGTCTCAGTTTAATGCTCATTCATAAATGAATTTTCAAAACTGGAATTTATCAAAAACACATTGAATCTTTTACTTGCACAGCGGAAACAAGAAATCAAACCACTCAATGACACAAGATATTTTGGGCAATACCCCTGGAAAAACCCCAAGGGAAAACCAGTAGAGAGAGAAAATTTTATTATTATGGCCACAGAAAATTTTCTGGAAATTACAGCAAGAGATACAAGAACGAGTGCACCTTAAAATTCGTGCCCAACATAGGAAATCATGCCAGCAGTACAGTATGGCTTGTACGGCCACCTGTACAGACTGTCAAACTCAGAATTTTGACTGCCTCAAACTTCGTGCCTCTCACATGTGCAGTTGTACTGTATTCTTCTTGATTTTTGTGCACAGTACGGTCTGCATTAATTGTTGTACGGCCTGTGCATAACTTGCTGTTGTACGGCCTTGATTTCTGTGCCCTCCTCACATGTGTGAATCTCCTAGAAATCTGTGTTGTACTTGCCTCAGTTTTTGTGCACTGACTTGTACAGATTGCATTAAACGTTGTCCTTCTTTCTCCTTGGGAATCGTGCCCTTCTTTTCTGCAATATTTCTCTCCTCTTTTCTCTTTTTATCTAATGCTCTATCTCTCCTCATTATTGAATAATGAATATGTCTTTTTCCCTAGATTTCCTTTTTGTCTCTTCATGATCTAATGGCTCAGATTAAATCCTAGGCCACTTAAGATCTACGGTTGTGACATAATCACTCATTATCACGACTTAAGTCACTTTATTCCTCATAAAGAAAAAATTCACTTAAAACTTTATAAATATAAAGTTCATATCTAGAGACCACATTATGTCCCCCACATCCTAAGACACCAAGCACATGTAGAAGACCATCTGAGCTACAAAACTCAACACCTAAGCCTAGCATTCGCAGGCATGATACCAAATTTCAATCTTATAAGAGTATTCCTGCAAGAAATGGGGCACATGAAATAAGCAGCCTTCAAAGCAATGTTTCTGCTTGATCCATTGTTTATATCAATCAAAATTATATGGTACAACAAGAATTGAGGATAAAGAAAAAAGTATTTCAAAATTACTAATATGTACACATGATGGATGATGAACCCAGCCACGCAAACAATCTATGGTGGATTCTATCTTAACACACCTTTCAATAGTTTCACCTCTACAATTGTGGCCTAGTTCATATGACACAGAAAAACACAACACGATGAAATGAACCTTCAAATCCTCATTAATAAAGGAAGTACCTCTTTTGCTTCTCTAACAAAACATCAAGACAAAAAATGTGGAGATCAAGCTGCTTCTGTACCTCGTTGAGAATAACCAGACACTATTTGTTGGTAACCGCCATTTTCGACAGAACGAAATTATATCAGATGTTGAATAAAATCGTGGTTTTCCTGCTCCTAGTTCGGTTACAGCTGTTACCACAACTGTACAAAAAAACAGCAGCAAAGAAGTCA
Organism: Picea sitchensis; assembly: GCA_010110895.2. Taxonomy (NCBI): domain Eukaryota; kingdom Viridiplantae; phylum Streptophyta; class Pinopsida; order Pinales; family Pinaceae; genus Picea; species Picea sitchensis. Next base: position 154,386 of record SNQJ01S0029175.1, read on the forward strand.
GAGAAAATATAGGCCCTATATAAGTAAACTAAATATGGCAAATGTTGAATGTTAAACTCACATGAAAAATGTGCACAACATAATGAAAGCCTAACATATACGCATTTACATCAAAATTGAATGGAATTGAAATCTGAGTAAAACATGAGTCAAATTTAGAAGATTAGATATCACTATACAACAATGGGAAACTCCAAACTCTGCACTCCATAAGAAGAATAGGTCACTTTGCTTTCAACAAACTTATAATCAACTCTCAACTTAATTAAAGAAACCTATTCATGGCACGGGCAATGAAACCCCTAAGATATTTCCAATATAGGTCCATAACAACCCCCAAACAAAAGATGATGACTGACAAAAAATGAAACATCACGTTACTGGATTCCAGTTTAATCATATCAAGCTACCACTTATGGCTTGGTTTGAACTTTGAAGAAGAGTACTCAATAAAGTACCATGGAGTAAGCTATCCCTACAATAGCATGAAGTAAATTATTAGTAGCAAGTGCCTAAATACATTTGTTTACATCTCTCCTCAATTTGACTTAATTTGAACCTTAGAAGCAGATCAAATTACAGTTTCCATCTACAGGCTTGGAAAGTTCTGACCAATCTCGGAAAACCAAACTCTATTCTGATAGAACTAACAAACATGAACACCTCCAGCAAAGTAGATAAGATAAGATAATTTTATTGATGTCCAACAGGTGACAACAATAGGTCAATGGGACTGCTAAGTACAATAGTATCGATACGCTGAGGGATCACCACTCGTATATAAACACTAAAAGCAGATCTAATCTAAGATCTAAACTATAATATATAGGAAAGAAAGTGCTGCTGGAAAATATGGAGTGGTCCTGACTGTGCTGCTCCGAGTTGGACCTGAAAGGTCTTACTGGAGCTTGAAGGTAAGGTATAACCTACAGAAATTAATTCAGGGCTGTAACAAATTTCTCACCTTGGCCAGGAAGCTACTGTAAACATAAGAATCTAGATAGATAAGATTATATCTTTCCTGAGCTACAGGGAAATGGGGGGGCAAGCCACTTTTCCATCCATAAATCCTGAGTTCATAGCAATGCTCCAAATAGATGATATTGAGAAGGGTTGGCTTTATTTCTGGAAAATAATAAACAGACTGCTCTTTAGCCAGAACAAACAAACCATGAATGCACTAAAATCCATAAGATAGGAAACAAGAAGAAATTATCACCACCAGCAATTGCTCTTTAGCCATAACAAATCATGAATGCACTAAAATCCATGAGATAGGAAACAACAATAAATTATCACTACCAGCATAGCCACTCATACAAACGTACAATGAAAAGTAAGAGAGAGAAGCATAAAAATTATTACTCCATGTCATCTCCATAAGTACAGGACCAAAAGATCTCTTGAAGCCCAACAAATGGCCCTTTATGTGGAAGTAGATAATCTTAAATTCAACCTTGCAAAATAAGCATGTCCAATAGCAGTTTCCAGAAATCTTACTCCCAAGCACTGGACTTTTAGTTATATATTTCCAAAGTGGATATCTACTCTCTTGTTTAACTTGTCTTCATGTTGGAGCTTTATTTCCATCATTGATAGCTCCACTTGTAGCAGACGGAACACTGATGGCAACAGCGATAGCGCTTGGACATGGAGAGGAAGAAGGAACAACAGAGCAAACATTTTTCCCTTTCCTTTGAGCAGCAAGTGCACGAACACTTGGCTATAAAAAACACATCCCTGTTATCACGGGATTTGTACTTGTGCAAAGCCCTCCACAAGATCCCAAATCTTGTGTAACTATGGAAGAATCTACCATTGTCACCTAAGTAGAGACTTCCCTCGTTTTAGTGATTGAAAGAGGTCCACCACAAGGGAGGCTTCCCTGGTGACCTCAAGGGATCAAATAGCAAGATTAGCCAAGCCTACAGCCCCCTATCTTGGTCACCTGATGGTTAGGTCTAGGTCTAGGAAAGAGATGGAAGATAACAGGGTAATTATTGTACCTGTACGAGACAATAAATAATTTGCAGCATAATATAAAAAAATACCAAGTTATAGAGTGCAATAATGACCTCTTAGACACTAGATAATCAATAAATGCTATGGCTGTTGCAAATTACAGCAGTAAACCAGATGTATAACAGCAATTAATATATTGCAACAGCAGCAAAATAAAAGTACTCAGAAATGTAGCAATTCACCATGAAAAGTAATCATTTAACAAGTATAACATTATCCAATTGCTAGAAGTATTTTCTGAGTAGTTTAAGCCACTTGTAAATGAGTGTATGCAGCAAATTAAAGCGATTTTCAGTGGCTGTAGCAAACTTTTATAACAGAAGCAATAAATAATGGTAGTTTGCTAGAGTTAGGATTAGAAATGTTAGTAAGATGTTTGAAAGAGAGAGAGTATTAAAATTAAATACTATTTCAACCACAAGAACACATCTAGACTAGTGTTGTTGTCCTCTAGGGCTCATGGAGTCACAAATGCATTAGCTTGAAGTTTGAACTAGATGAAACAAGAGAGGTAAGGACTAAACCCTAAGGTGCGAACACTCTTGGACCTTAGGTTCTAGGATTTGAGGAAAAGGTACCTAGGGTGCAAACACTTTTGGGCCCTAGGTGTCATTTTTCCCTTCTTACTTCACTTAGGTCAAGGATCAAAGGCTAGGGTTAAAAGCAATGTTCCACCAAGTTTTTGGGACAGGGGTGCGTGGGAGCAGGGAAACGCACAAGGGGGACGTGTGGGAGCACCCTAAATTTTGGGGAAATTCAGGGGGGGGGATGTCGGGGTCCTCGTCTCTAAAATTATATATATATATTAATGATAAAATCCCAACAATAACAATTCAGCCAATGTAAATTCATCATTGTGCAATGTAAATAGTAAACAATAAACTAGGACTATATTCAAATTTGTAAATGATATAAATAATAAACATGATTCACATTTTGATTCAGTAATGAAATATATTGATTCATAAATCATAAATGAAACAGATATAGTAAAATATTGTATACATTGATTTAAATTCATCATTCATCATTCTAGAATCTAATTACTAAATTAGTACTAAGCAAAATAATAGATACGAAAGTGTGAAATAGTGAATTGAAATTACTCAAACTCAATAATAGTAAAGAGTGACAAGTCAAAGACTCAATATGAGGTCATCAGTATCTAGAGTCGAGACTCAAAAGTTAAAATTGAAAATTAACAATGGGCTCAAGGTCGACCGAATAACTCATGAGCTGAAATATAAATGTCAAATGAGTGTAAAATCATAAATATGTGAGGTAGGGTTTTTAACTTTTTAATAAATTGTTTTGTTTTTTTTAATTTTATGTCTTATTAGAAAAAAAATTAAGGGGGACACCCAAGAGTCCCCCTTTTGAGGGGGTGAGTCCAGAAGCCCCCCTTTTGAGGGGGGACGCCCAGAAGCACCCCCTTTGGGAAAGGCAACCCCCACACTGGGGAAATGCACCCCCTTTTTCTCCTTATGTTTCCCCAAAAGGAGGACGTGGGGAAACGTTTCCCCAAGCGTCCCCTGTCCCGAGTGCATGGGAAACGTGGGGGGTGTTAAAATATTCGATGTGCTCGTTTAACCATAGACATATCACAATATTGTCACCCAACCATAGGCACGCAGCCATCCTCGAGCACCTTAACCTTTGTCAGATAGAATGATTCTGGAAGCAGCACTAGAACCAAGAGAGCGCACCTTTCTCCAAAGATAGCGCACCAGACAGATAATCCCAAGACTACAAACCAAGGACCAGTCACCACTGCAATAGTTGCAGCTCTCCTCTAGACTTGCGCACTACTTCTCTTGTATGAGATTGTGAGTGAGTGTGTGTCCAAATGAACTCAAGCACCCTCTATTTATAAAGCTCTTTGTCACCTGTCTAGGTCGACTTCTCTTTCTGGAGGGTAAAAATTAATATTATTTATTTTATTGAGTCGACTTGTCATTTAGGGTTCTCACACATCCGTTTAGGGTTTCTATGGCTTCCGAAATATTCTATTCTAGTCATAGGTCACACATGGAGGTTAATACCTCCCGCAACTACCATAACATCAACACTCCCTCCTAGCTAGGGAGGTATTGATTGTAATGCTCTCAAACACATCCATTTCACATGGTATGGACAACGCTCACATCGTCTTGCAGACCATTCTATAGGTAGCATCATCATAGCCACACATGCTATCTCATGATCACGCAGATCAAGTCACGAGCATCATCATCACTATCAGTAAGATCTGATAGCATCCTGGCATCAAAAATATATCATCATCTGCAACATCTCTAGAGGCCATACTCCATCAGAGTAATCAGGCATGATACTGAATAAGTCATGTGTTGGACTCGGCACACTCAACAGAGTGTCTTGCATAAGTCACTCACTCAACAGAGTGATATAGGGACCATTCTTCCTATCATGGTCAATACCTGTGACACAGGAAGAATGACTGTCCCAACAGATGTTGAAAGCCCCGCAATGGGCTACAAGGACCATCTTCTAATCCAGACATACATCCTAGAAGAATGATTGTCCCAACAGATGTTGAAAGCCCCGCAATTAACTGTCTCGTCAAGTAACTGTCAATTCGTGCATACCAACCTCTTGGAGCTTGCTTGAGTCCATACAAGGCCTTCTTTAATCTGCATACATGGGTTTCTCTCGAGTGTACCTCAAAACCTTGAGGTTTCTCTATGTATACTTCTTCCTCAATTACTCCATTGAGAAAAGCGGTCTTTACATCCATCTGATGTAAACTCCAACCCATGGATGTTGCAAGAGATATGATGGCTCTAATAGAGGTGTATCTGGCAACTGGAGAAAACATCGCGTCATAGTCTTCGCCCTCTTGTTGGGAGAACCCTTTAGCCACGAATCTTTCCTTGTATTTATCAATACTCCCATCTATTGCATGCTTTATCTTGTAAACACATTTAGAAGTTACTACAAACTTTCTTTCAGATCTAGACACAATTTCCCATACATCATTTTTCATGATGGATTGATATTCTTCCATCGTAGCGTCCTTTCATTCTTTCTTCTTAACTGCTTTTTCAAAGGTGGAAGGTTCTGCATTGACAAGACTTGTCATGAGTGCCACATAACTGGAGAACCTTTTGGGCCTCTTGCTCTCCCTGAAGGTGCCACTAGGAGCTTTATGTCTTGTTGCTTCTTGTAAGGTGGATTCTAGCCATGTTGGTTGTTTTCTGTTCTTGGGTACAACAACTAGTTCTACAGGTTCAAGTGGTTCGTCTGGTTCTTCACTGGGATGTTCTAGAGAACATGTATTTTCTTCCTTGGGATCTTCATGTTCCTCTTCATCGTTGGAATCCATGGAAACTTCTATAGATTTCCTGGAGGCAATCTTCTCATCAAAAGTTGCGTCCTTGTTGATTTCACCCTTCTGTTGACCTGGGACATAGATTCTGTAAGCTTTTGATGTCTCACTATATCCAACGAATATGCCCTTCTTTCCTAAAGGTTCCAACTTCTTCCTTTTGTCCTTGGGAACATGGATATAGACAGGACAGCCAAAGATCCGTAAGTGTTCCACACTTGGCTTCTTTCAGAAGAAGGATTCTTCTGGAATCATGTTCTTCAATATACGATGAGGACTTCTATTCTGAATATATATATGGTTGTCATATATGCTTCTCCCCATAGAAACATGGATAGGTTCTGGCCATTCATCATTTACTTAACAGATTCTTCAATGGATCGGTTCTTTCTTTCTGCCACACCATTCTGTTGAGGGTTATGTGGGACAATTAGCTCCCTCCTAATCCCAGCTTCTTTACAAAAGGCAATGAGCTCCTTGGAGGTGTTTTCTCCTCCATTATCAGATCTTAGCGTCTTGATCTTCTTATCTATTAATTTTTCCACTTCAACTTTGAATTCTTGGAACTTGCCAAATACTTCATCTTTTGTCTTTAACAGATACATCCAAGTCTTTCTTGAGAAGTCATCTATGAACCTCCTAGAGACTTCACTGGCATAGGACCACATATATCTGAGAGTATCAGATCCAAGATCTCCTTGGATCTATTCTCACTGCTTGGGAATGGCTTCTTAATATTCTTCCCAAGCGCACATCCTCTGCAAATACCTTCGTGTACTGATTGTAGTTCTGGTATACCTACAACCATCTGCTTTAGAGATGGCAATGCTTGATAATGAAGGTGAGCATACCTTTTATGCCATAACTCACTAGGATTGAGTTCATCATGTACAAGAGCTTGAGCATCTTGACCTAGAATTTTATACAATCCTCCTTCACGAATACCAATAACTCTAGCTTCTTCTATTTTTGAATCTTTAGACCATATGAGTATTTTTCCATCGACAAAGGTTATTCTATCTCCTTTGTCTTTTAAACAAGAAATAGATACTAAATTCTTTTTCAAACCAGGTACACACAAAACATTATTAAGATGAACATTGTTACATGATTCCAATTCCCTTGACTGCATAAGAGTTATTGTCTCCAAGTTCCACTCTATCAGAGGTTTCCTTTTCCTTCATGCTTGAGAGATTTACACGGTCACCTGTCATATGTCTGGAAGCTCCACTATCGATTAGCCACATGGTGTCTTCAACAGATCATGCAAAAGTTGAGTAGTAGACGAAATTTGTTTCTTCATGCTTGGCATTCTTTGAAGGCTCTTCATCATTGGCAGTTGACGCTGGTGTCTTTATTTTCTCTTCTTGGCTAATTTAGGACACTGCTTTTTGTAGTGGCCATATTCATGGCATCCAAAACATTGTACCTTTGGCATATCTCTCTTATGACTGGATTTCTTTCTTGAATCAAATCTTTTCTTACCTCCATGTCTTTTGAACTTTGTTGCATAGGCTTGAGCGTCTTCTTCCTTTTGAGATCTTCCTTGTGAGGTGATCATTGTCTCTTCTTGAGTGCAACAGGTCCAAAGTTCTTCGAGTGTAGGAAACCTCTTCCTTGTGTTCATGCTTGCAGCAAATGCATTCCATGATCTAGAAAGACCATTAAGTGCTATATTCACAAGTTCCTTTTCTGTAATAATTTCTTCAATAGCTTGTAGTTAATCTCTCAACCAAGAAATCCTCAAAAAGTATGAGGCTATAGTGTCATCCTTAGTCATCTTTGTGTCACAAAGTTCATTCTTCAGACTCATCACTTGTCCAATATTTCTGATCGCAAAAAGGTTAGTTAGGGCATCATACATCTTGTTGGATGAGTCAAGATTTGATATGTAGGGTATCAAGTGATCTTTGACAGAGTCCACAATGATACTCATGGCATTGGTGTCATTGTCCTTGAACTTCTCCATTGTTGCAACATTCTGAGGTTCCTTCTCTTTTCCTGCTTCAAACTGTGGTTCCATGATCTCGCCCTTCACAATAACTAGAACTTTGTTCTTGGCAATGATGAGGTCAATCCTTGTCTTCCATGCTTTGAAATTTGAAGCTCCTTCTAGCTTGTTCTCTGACTTCATGGAGTAAGTCATGATTGCCTTTGACTTTGACTTTGACTTTGACCCAAATATTCAACTTTGGCGTTTTTGCTAGCTGAAGGTACCATGAGATGCGCTAGGCTAAGGCGCACTAGAATGTCCAAGAATTATGCCAAACGTTTCACTTGAAGTGCCTAAAGAGTTAGGTTAGGGTTTGTTGCAGCTACAAAAACATAAACCCTAGTTGCAACTGCAACTGGTGCCACAACGAGCTTGACAAGGAACTGTCGATCTACCTTCCAGTGGTTAGACTGTCTTGAAGGTAGTGTGGGCCCATAACCTGTTAAAATATTCGATGTGCTCGTTTAACCATAGACAATATCACAATATTGTCACCCAACCATACGCACGCAGCCACCCCCGAGCACCTTAACCTTTGATGGAGAGAATGATTTTGGAAGCAGCACTAGAACCAAGAGTCCAAAGATAGCACACCAAACAGATAATCCCAAGACCTCAGACCAAAGACCAGTCACCACTGCGGTAGCTGCAACTCTCCTCCAAACTTGCGCACTACTTGTCTTGTACGAGATTAGGAGTGAGTGCGTGTCCAAATGAACTCAAGCGCCCTCTATTTATAGTTCTCTTTGTCACCTGTCTAGGCTGACTTCTCTTTATGGAGGGTAATACATAATATTATTTATTTTATTGAGCCGACTTGTCTTCTAGGGTTCTCACACATCCGTTTAGGGTTTCTATGGCTTCCAGAATATTATATTCTAGTCAGAGGTTACACATGGAGGTTAATACCTCCTACAGCTACCATAATATCAACAAGGGGCACGCCCCCCACCCTGGGGGATGCTTCCCTGTGGAACACTGGTTAAAATCCCAAAGTGAAAGCACTTTTGGGCCTTAGGCTTTTAACCCTAACTAGAATGCTTCACAAACTTGGACAATAAAGACTCTATGAAGGAGAGAAACACTGATGTCTCCTTCTTAGGGTTTCAACAAGACAAAGAAATTTGCAACAAGATAGCAATTTAACACCTTTAGCATTTAGCAAGAACAATAAATTTCAGAAAATTACTAACTTCTTCCAAGTAGCAAGACCATCAAAACCCTAATTGTAGAAAATTACCATCCAAAAGAGCAAACTATCAACAAAGATCCTTCTCCAAGACTAGTGCATGAGTGAAAAGAGCCAATGAGAGAGAAATAGCGAACTTTTTAGAGAATGTTACCCCACAAGTGTGAGGAATGTGATGATGATAAAATGATCCTAGCGCTAGCCTCTTTATATGAGGTAAACCCTAGTGCTTTTGTCCACAACATAAAGTTAAATGTCAATGATCCATAATATAAGTGGGGCTGACCCCTCAAACAACCTCTATAAATGACAAAACATGCAAAAATGCCATCATGAGGCCACACATGTGGTAACGTCAAGCCTCCCAAGGCCACCTGGCATCATCTCGAGGTGTAATCATGGCAACATGTGTATCTCCTCGTCCATGGTCATGCTACATCACAATGGAACCCCAAGTGATCATCAAACCCCATCATCACAAAACTCTAGAAGGTGACATCATCATCAAATGGAGGCCAACGTCAAGGGTCTAGGGCACTGCATCCAAGGTGGAGGAGGTTGTATCTCGTCTCTACATGGTATCTAACTATCAAATGTTGCAACGTCCTCAATCCAATGAGTAATAATCCCTGGGGTACGTTGCCCAGCATGTGGGATTTCAACCCCTCTGTCTGCCATCATGACCAAATCTATCAAAACCATGCCCATCTGTCCATTGTCCAAGGTCCTAAAGATGTGAGAGCTTATGTCAGAAGGTGCACTAGGTGACTCACTGCTCTGTATCATACGTGCCAAAGTCCTGCAATAAGGGCACAACGTCCTAGGTGAAAGCCTAAGACTTCCCTCAAAGAACCATGTCAAGGCCATCCAAATCAAAACAAAATATAAGATCAGGTAAACCAATGTTCATAAGAGATATTAGTCCTTAAGTCATGCAAAGTAGGTCGTTACTTAAGATAGAAACCATATGAATAATTCACCTCAGTATCCCCTTCAAGTATCACGTCGGCTCAGGAATTTATGTGAGTTGGCAAGTTTGAATGTAGGAGAGCCTTCATCCAACCTTATTAGGTGTGCCAACCAAGACAATGAAAGAAAAGACCCAGGTAGAGGGATAGGTCCTGTTATCGCACAAGTTGTAGGTTGGGCAAAGCTGACCCAAACCACAAAATGACGACAACCATGGGAAAACCTACCCACTGTCACCTTAGATAGGTATTCCCGTCACTTTAGAGATGAAGTGATCACCTCAAGGGGGGAATCCCAATGACCCTGGGGGGAATGAGATGGAAAATGAAGAGATGATGTAGAGTCCCCCTGTAGGTCAATGATGGAAGGTAAGAAGGGCTTGAAAAGAGTCTCGTAGATGGTAGAAGATGTTCCATTGTATAGAAGAATTGCCAAGGAGTGATGGTACCTACCCGAGACAACAGGAAAACAAAGATACAAGCTCAATAATATGTTGGACAAGCAAGTTAAGCTTGCTGTCCCTAATTGCAGCAATAAACAGTAATATATATCAGCAACAAAAAAGAATAAGAGCTGAAAATAAAGTTGCTAAAAGTCTAGTTAAGATTGCAAGAGACAAGCTAGCAATGACTAGTTTAACTCAAGTATGAAAGAGCAAGACTTTAGCATGAAACAAGGTTGTTGAGAAATTAGTATTGCACAGATATGATTGCAGCCTTATGGCTGTAGCAAACAAGTTGTTACAGCAAAGAGATCAACCACCAAAACTTGCCAATAATCCACCCAAAAAGTGCGCTGAGACTAGTAGAAGATAGGGGCAAACTTTTAGCAACTTTTGACGGTTGGTTTGAGTTATTAAGATATCAAGATTAGGGTTTTTGCAACCCTAATGGCTGTAGATGAAATGTTATAACAGCAGCATGAAGTACTTAGCAAAATGAGATGCCCTAGTGGCTCAACCAAGCATATAAAGCATAGAATTGATTCCAATATAGACAATCTCAAAATCCCGAGTTTTCACGTTAACCAATGCAAGATTTTATTTCTCCAATGCAAGTAGATTTAGTGCCTTCAGCTATTGGGTTATGGAGTCAAACAAATAAAGAGCTAACAATGCTATCTCCTTGGGGGTGTAAACCCTTTTACTCCCCAAGGCAAGCAAGGTTAACTAGGAAGTACTAGGAGGGTGTAAACCCTTTTATTTCTCCTGGTAAAACCTTGAACAACAAATTTATTTCAATACAAAAATGATGGATATGGTGGAGTTGTAAACCCTTATTCTCCCCAAGAAAGTCTAGCAAACCAGACTTGTAACCAAGAAATGAAACAACAATGTAGTAGATTCCTTGCCTAGTCCAAGCAACAATAAAATAAACCTTCCTTTACCAAGACAATCCACCATAAACGCAAGAGAAAAGCTCCAAGAGAGGTAGCGCACTACTTCTTCCACCAATAGCATAAAGAAACCATAACAAGAGCACAAGAGAGAGAGATTTCCCAAAAAGGGCACAAATTTCAGCTAGGATACTTCTCACAAGAGGGAGAGTTCCAATGAAAATGAATTAGAGGTGACCTCTATTTATACAAATCCTCTAACAAATAGTTTGTCCACAAAGTTAGGGTAAAACACAAGATAAGGGGTCAACAACCCTAATCTTTCCCCTTTACACAAAATAATACTTTTTTTAATTCATAATTTGCACATGAGTAAAACCCTAAGTAAGACGTCACCTTCTAGGGTGACGTTTTGCCACTTTTGCTAGTCGTTGGAGTAGGAGATGGGTGAGCTAGGCCTCCAAAGGCCACTTGTCTTCGATCCAAGCCTCATCTCCATGATCTATGGCTTCATTCCTTCAAAACGTGCCAAGTGTCCTCAACAAACACCAAACCCTAGCCCTATTATGACGTCAAGCCCTCAAGGGAAACGTTTTGGCCTTCTTAGGCAAAATGTTTGGGTGGTAGGAGCTAAGTTAGGTCCTCCATGATATCTTCTAGGCCTCCAAAGGCATGTCTTCGTCATCTGGCATTGGGCCCTTAGCATCCAACCTGTGGGATTCAAGCCCTATGAAAGCCCAAGCTAGGCTTGTTCTTCCAAAACTGTCCACCAACTGGGTCCTGCAAAGACAAATGGATACACCCTCCAAGGATCTCAAGTCAAATCATCATGATGAGTAAATCAAATCAATAAAAGAGCCATCAAAGCATGCACATCCAAACTACCTCATCAAAATAAACCAATGCTCAAAGACCCTATGCAATTTGCCAAGTTTAGGTATGGGAGGGTGTTAGCAAAAATTTCTACCCTCCAATCTGATCTGATAAACCTGTTATGACAGCGGTAAAAAACTTGGCTAATTATAGGAGAAATAGCCCCAGATGTCACAAGCTAAACCCCTCTCTGTTCGGGCTAGGCCTTGCTAACCTTTGGGGTGAGTCCCTGGGCACAATGAAGCGCCCTTGTGGCTGATTTAAGCTATGAAAACTCAAAAAATCAGCGAGCTGTTTTGCCTTGGACAGCGTGTAAAGCTGTCCAAAACGGTGGAAAAAGTTGATCTAACACACTTGGAGGGAACCTACAGAGTTAGCACAATGATAATAGAATGGAAAAAGAAAACAAAACTACTCAAAGGATTGATACCATCACAATAAATAGTTCAGAAATGACATATCAGATTTGCAAATTCACCACAATACCGTCAAGAAGAGAAGTTCAAACGATAAACACAAGCTTCTTTATTGATCCAGCTTTACAAGAGGGTTGGTTGCGCCACAGTTGGCAAGCTCACAACTGATGCAATGACTACTTTGCTCAATGACACGCCACTAGACAAGAGAGAGAGAGAAAGACACTATGCTGCTCCTGCTAAGAACCGACGAAATAACCAATGGCAAGCCTCCAATATATAGTTAGTGAGGGTGCACATCCCAAGAGGAGAAAAAGGACGCACGAGAGGCTAAGAATAAGTACTAGGTGCATGTGGAAAGCATGTGAAAAAGGAAAAAGCAGAGTATGAATTTAGAATGGGCGCATAGGTGCATGAGAGGGCTAAGAATAGATGCAAGTATGATAGAGTGAGACATGCTAACAGTTAACTGAAGCATGCGTCCATGTGTGAGAGTGAGAAAGGCGCCCAAGTCTAAAAGGGTAGGTGAAGGCTATATTTAACTACCAACACATAAGTGAGGTTCAGTTAACTAGATCATGGTGTTGGCTATTACGGCTAAACTCATGCAACCCCTTCTCCATCATTAATTAATTATCATTTGCTCGAATTTTTAGAAATATGCGCCCTAGCTTAGGTGGATGCCACATCATTGCCACATGTCGACCTCTGAGGATGCCACTTGGCACTACATGGACGATGATTGGACTTGCTAAATATAGAGGCAGCTAAAAATAGAACCTCTAAAAATAGGACCCGCTAAAAATAGAACCTCTAAAAATAGGACCTCTAAAAATAGGACCCACTAAAAATAGAACCTCTAAAAATAGGGTTCTCTAAAAATAGAACCTCTAAAAACAGGGCCCTCTAAAAATAGATTCCTGGTCCTATTTTTAGAATTGTCCACATCACCCTGGATGACTAGGATGACACAACCACATAAATACTGCCAAAAATAGAAAGTCGTCTGAATACCCTTGACTTCATACATATTAATCTCGTCTTTCCGCAAGGGATCCAAATATGCAATCAGAACTGTCATGTGGGCCCTGATGCTCAACCTGCTCAAAATAGTAATCTAAGTGGCATCATCCGAAAAAAGGTCCAAAGGCCTTTCGATGCCTCAAGGATCAATACTGTGCTCTTGGAATCTGAATCTAGGGCCTGGATCACAACCTGCCAAAAATAGCAAGTTCCTGCATGTCGCCTGGAAAAGTGTCATCGAGCCTATAATCCTGCAAGGACTCATACTATATGCTCTAAACTACCCCAAAATGTCAGGAGACCCACTCAAACCGTGCCTCCTAAAAAGTAGCAACACCTGTATGTATACCAGTGTTGAAAAAGTCGCCGAAAAATCACGACTTCTTCAAAAAGTCGCGATTTTTTCTGCTTCACGAAAAATCGACCCATAAAAATCGCGAGTTTTTCTCTTTTCAAAAAGTCAACGATTTTTTGTAGAAGTCAAGACTTTTTCATAAAAGTCATGGCCAGTTAGTGGAAATCATCCTCATAAAGCAAATTTTTCGAATTTTTTTTGTCATTTTTGTTTGTTGTTGTTGGAGAAGGAAGGAGAAGGGCTTGATTCGGTCAAGTAGGTACTAGACCCCACCAACATGCAAGATTGAATTTTTTTTTTAAAGGGTTTGACCAAAAATGTTGGTAATTACTGGTTTACTTAAATCTTTATCTTTCTTTTTTATCCTTTTACTTAATTTTTTAACATTACCATTAATTGTTTCAGGATGTTTGAGAGTAGTTCCAACCTCATCAAACTTGATATGGAGAAAGTAGAATTCCATATCCCATCCAGTAGACTTAACAGTTTTCAGCTTTTCAGGATTGGTAGGATAGCAACATTTTCATTGGATTATATCATGTATGAGGGTATGGGATTGACATTTAATCAAGAGCACCAAGCCCTTTATGTACCTTGATGTTGGTGGTATTGATTATTGAACTCCTCTAACATGGCCTTAGCAGAAATGTACCTTTCACTCAAACCAAAATCATTCATTAGGCATGTTAAGCTTTTTTTCCCATATTATAAGGTTTCAATTAGGTGGTTTCATCAAAATTGGGAGGTGTTCACTGATGTCTCTAGAGGATCAAGGTAGAGGCAAAGATTGATACAAATGATGAGGATCCGAATATAAGCAATGGTGGAACATTGCTTGTCATTTAAATTTTCTTGCTCATTTATTCATAATGCTTTCTTTCAAAGTTTCAATAATTTTTTGGAATCATGGTTTGGAATTTTTTAAAATATAATTTTTTCATTAAAATTTAAATATTTTATGTAATATTTAGTAAACCAAGTCATTGAAATAAATATTTTATGTAATATTTAGTAAACCAAGTCATTGAAATAAGATCGGTCCGAATCAATCTAAGTTGGTGTTGGGAGTTGGAGTTGACCATCGACCAATTCCGAGGCTGAGTCCGAGTTTTAAAACATTGCATTGTACATCTACCCCATGATGATGAGATACATTTATATATGTGTGAGGTCATTTTGTATTGGTTCTCCACTTTTGAGTCCTTTATTGGACAACTATCAAGGTTCAGGATTCGGTATCGACTTTGATGTATCATCCTTTATTTGGCATCCACTACATCATATATACCGCTGTTTCTCTCCATTTATGTGCCAATGTGTTTATCCGATGTTGTTGTTGCTTTATATGTTTAAAATTTTGGAAAAAGAATATATTTTGTATTTTTAATGTTTGTCGCGGTTTTCCGATTTTGTCACTATTTCCGAATTTTACCTAAACGTATGTTTTATGTACCCCTCGCCGACTTTTTGTCGATGACGACTTTTTCAACAGTGATGTATACATCTCTCTCTCAAAAATGCATGGAAACCGAGTAGACTGTGACTCCGAACTAAGAAACCTTCTACTGATCATGTACCTACCTCATGTGTGAACCAACCTCCTGCTCAACATAAGTGCTAAAACACTGGGAAAATCTCAGTATGCCAACCAAAGTGTTGCATGCTGGATCTTAACCCTCAAGACTTCAAGGGTGAAAATCTAGGGATTAACAAAGGGTTGACAAAACGACCTGTTGGGCGAATCGTACCTCAAGTTTAGGGGTGTTTCCCGAGGGAAGCTCCTTCTAAGTCATGTGGATGAGGTGTCATGGATGGGGGGAAGACTTTTGGGCATGGGGTTCATGACATACAAGGGGTTGTAGTGTCTCACTTATGGGTGCCTTTCTAGAGGGCATGTTGCACCTTCATTTTCAATGCAACCTTTTTCCAAGCCCATTTATTGCCTTTAATTCTTTAAGGATGTTTCCAGGTTGAATCCAAGGTGGGGCTTCTACCTAAGCATGAAAATTTGTGCCCACCTTGACTCTACCCTAGTCACATCATGCTTCCCCAACTTGGAAACATGTGTGGGGCTTCTACCTAAGCAAGAAAAACAATGCCCACACATGCTCCTTCCTGGTTGGCATGTGTTATTAGTTATTCTTTCACGGGTCCCATTAGTTTCTTATGAAAGACGTTTCATTGTCCTCGGGATCCCTGAGTGAGCATCTAGAAGGTTAATGGTTTGGCTTTTCTCTTTTGCCAGCTACAAGCCTTTGGGCCTTCAGCCCCTTCTTCCCATGAAATGAGGGACAACCCCTTCTTGGGTCAGTACACCTGAAAATCCCAAAAGATAAGGAGATGAGGGGATGAAGTGTGGAAAGTGACAAGTATGGTCGGGAATGGAACGATGACTTGTCAAGAGGACCTCCCAGTAGCAGACCTATCCCTAAGGGTGACCCATTTACTAGGGCGCAATGTCAACCACCAAAGTGAAACAGGGCAAAGAGCATAATGTCCAAGCAAACGTCACATAATCAAAAGCAGTAATAGATGCAACAAACTCAAATGCCTCAAATATTGAAATGACACTCACCACAATACCTGACTTGTACCTCATGGAGCAAGACCGAATGTCTTGTGGAGGCTAGCTGCTGTGGTGGATATTGTCGTGACAAACCTGGAGCTGTGGTGGTGAGGTGGGTCTCTATCTGTGCAAGTGGACACTATTGGTCAAGCTGTCTCTTGGTACTCCATGTCTGCAACATGAGGGCCTCGCGACATCATCTCCTTGGTTATCCCTAGGAGTTGGGGATAACAAGTCTCGAGGGAAACAGTGAAAGAAAAGGAACCCTTTAAGAGCAAGTGTGATAGCGGTATGAGTTGGGCTTACTTCATGGCTTATGGTGTCATTAAATCCATTTCTATGAGCGCCTCTGTAGAGGGAGTGCTTGTTGCTTTAGATACCCTTTCCTCGGTACTTTTTTCATTATGAACCCCTTAATTGCCTTTTGATACCCATTCATTATTTTGCAAGACCCCTTTACAGGTTTCAAGCTTTATTCTTTTCATTTTCTTACTAGGCTAAAGTCATGTTATAGATGTGCTTTCAGTGCATCAAGACAAGAGGCGACTACCATTAGAGGAGGTAGAGCTCAGGCTGGCCTGTGGATTTTATAGGTGGCCTTTTATCATTTCATAGCATATATATAGCAACTGCATCAACCTCTAGGCCTTCAGCCCCTTCTTCTCATGAGAGAATGAACCATGACCCATTACCGAAGTTTAGTACATTGTGACAAGCTCCAGGATGGAAGGTGTTAAGTATGGTGGGGAATGGAATGTTACCCTTGTGAGGGCCCCCCAGTAATACCCCTTTTCCCTGGGTGATGACAACATGGGACTAGTGCACAGAAGCTAACCCCCAAGGTGAAACAAGGAAACAAACATAATTTCTCAAGCCAGTGATCCATTATCCAACTTCAACCAATGATCCTCATCCACATGCCTAGTAAATTGTGCACAACACTTCGTAGGAAAGAACGACTAACATGCCTCATGGTGACGCTGCTTACCATCTCCCATACACTAAATTGTTTGGATGTGATGAGCTTGGCTGATCTGTAGCTGTAAAGAGGCAATCTAAGGGGGGATGTTGGGCTACCATCTATGGACATGCTAATCCTCATCATGGTCGGGATCACTGTCTCCATTGTGGGGTCATGAGACATGATCTCCTCTAGTTACCCCTAGGCATGGGGGGTTAACAGTCCCGAACAGAAACCCCTAACAAACACATCACAAGATGAATGGAAGCCATTTAGTGCTATATGCACCAACTCCTCATCCTCCACCTTCACCTCAATAGCAGCATGTTGATCTCGAAGCTCAGTGTTCTTCAATAGCTATTTGGCCACCATATCTGAGTCACTCAAGCAAGAGTTGGTGAGCTTGCTCTTTAGTAGCATCCTCCATATAACATTCTCACTCTGGTACAGAGTGACTAAGGAATCAAACGTTATCCTTTACCAATTTTTTCTCCACTATGTGAGGGATCAAATGGTCCTTCAACGAATAAATAATGGTTCTCTTCGCCTTGGCCACCTTGTTATGCTCAGCCAACCATGCAGGATCAGTAAGGGCTATCACCTATCCTTCCACAAAACTCCAAAGATCAAACTTCTCCAATAGATTCTACAGGTTGCACTTCCACAATACAAAATTGGAAGCGCCCTCGAACATGTGACATTCTCTAAGACCGCCCGCAACACCTAGAACATAACTAACCAAACAAACCACCCGAAGAAAAATCAGATCAGCCACCTATCAAGGTGCGGATCAACAATCTAATCACTAGAGCAACTTAGGCATCACACCCAATAACCTATCACAGGTCCCGGCCATTAAGATCCTTTGACAGCTCCCTCTCATAGGCAGCAGCCCATTCCATACACGGATCTGGAAAATCTTAGACAACATGCTCTGATACTGTGCTAAAAATTTTGAACCATGGTAGGCAGATTCTACACTTAGAAAACCCTAACAGCTAAAAAAAAAACTTAAGGACTATCAAAACTGTGACACATCCAACTGAAAATATAGGACAAAACGTACAAAACTGAACTCTCAAACCTGCAACCCTTTTTATTAAATCTGGAAAAACAGTATACGGTTACAGCTCTCAAACCTGCAACCCTTTTTATTAAATCTGGAAAAACAGTATATGATTACAGCTCAAAAAATACTATGATAATCACTAGCACACAACTCAATCTTGCTCAGAAACATTGAAAAAAATAACTACCTATACCCTGCCTTCTTTATAGATGTGGAAGGCTACAGGAGAAGAGAAAAAACAGCCCATCCCTGTGGGTGACAAAATGAGAAAAGCAAAACCCTTATCTAATTCTGTCTAGGGAAGTGCACCATCCCTAAAACTGGAAGTTTCCCTAGCTCATGCACTAAATCTAACTTAAGATAAAAGCAGCCTATTTCTAAATCTGGAAATCAAACTACAAAAGAAAAACATCTATTTTAAAACTGGAATGCTAAATCTGGAAAAGCAGTTATAAAATTGGAAGTGTGTGAGGCTGGCTCATGCATGTGCCCTATCAATCTCTCTCCTACATAACCTCAGCGCAGTACCCCATACAACTTAATGCTGTGCCCTCCTTCTCCTCACTTACACCCTCATCACGACTGCACAAGTACCCTGCACATGAAACCAAACTACTCCTGCTGCTGCTGAAGACAACTGCTGTGCGACTGTGGGAGAGAACCATGACTGATGCAACAGGTAAAAACTAAGTCACGTGTATAGATAATAAGAAGCAACCCGAAGTGAAAACAGTGATTTTCAGGAGCCTAACCATTTATCAGCCAATGAAATGACAGGATCAATGCTTGATTTTACATTTTTACTTTACTTCCCCAAAAACATTTAAATTTATGCCCACAAAGCAAACAATACTTTTTGCATACCGTAGTCTTGAAGAGGCCGCTGCCCATGGTCCCCCAAAACAGCAGTAACTAATTCCATTGATATGCACATACGGTTCTTCTGCATTGCCAAAAAAGAAAGAATAAGAGCCCTTCAAGAATGAAACATCAATAAAATTAACGATACTTGTAATTTAATCAATTGTGCATGCACCGCCTTATATCACCATTCAGATTATACAAAGCCTAACAGTAAACACAAAGGTCCAATACAGTGAGAAACATAAGCACCTCTAATGACAACAAAAAAGACAGAATTGATACTGAAGAATAAAAGCAAAAAAATTGGCCTTGCATCTCTTTATGCTGAGGCACCTACTCTAGGTTTTGCAACCGAATTAATGTATTCCTTTCATGTCCTAGCTGGATTTGATGCCTTAAAAGTACAACTAAATGAGCTTCCCTGAATCCCTTGAATTGCATTCATAAGATTCACCATAATCTCATCTAAGCAGTCAGTTGTTCAACCTAGTCCTATATGGTTTTCAAACTGTTCAAACATTTCCTTCATGACCCAAAAAAAAATCCTGTCATGTTGCTTACAATAAGCATTTTCATTATTAACAAACCTTCAAATTGTTTTTCCAGTAATTTTTAGGTTATGCAAATATTGCTCAAATTGGCCAGGTCAAAGGGGCAAGAAAAGAGATAATCTTACCTGAAGAAAATCATTGAACTCTTTTTGTTTTATTGCTGCCTGATCACCCCATGTCTCTTGCAACATCCGACCAAGAACAAAGACACCAACAGCTGTGTAGCTGCATATACAGATATTATGACCCTCAGAACGAAGAGATTATATTTCTGAAATCTCAAAACAAACATGGTGAAAAACTTAAATGGTCCATCACTAAGTTTTATGTGATTTCCTGAATGCTCCAAGCACCATATGAAATCTATCTTACATATTTCCGTAGCTATTTTTGGCATATGCTCCACCTTCATGACCAGCATACATGAAAAGAGATCCTGAATGCTTCAACGAAACCTGTTTAAAAAAAAAACTTGAAGGAATCGATTAAGCAAAACCTCTTGAATGGTATGGCACCAAACATCATGAGAAACTTATACAAAATCATTGAAAGGCAATATACAGTATATTTCTTATGTTGCCAACCATGTATCCTGTTTATCTTTGCAAATATACACACCACTTATTTTGATTTGAACACAATACAATCCATATTGCTTCAAATTCAAAATAATATGATATTGAGAAATACAGTAATATGGACAGAAAATACAGTAACACATTGGGTTTTGTAGAGTTTGGACTTCATAGATCAAGACAGGCTTGCTAAAACAGAAAGCCAGGCTGTGGGAACAACTTAGCATGCATTTCTATTCATAGCAAGGTTACTTGACTTGCATTAAGCTGACCAAGATGATTTCAGAAAATATTCAAAACCAATGAATAATCTCAATTGTTAATGCAAAAGGTAAAGATGAATATCAATGTACCTCTAAGGTACCCTTGCCATTTGACACCATTTCAATCATCTTTGTCCTGATCTGTTCACATTAACCCAAAGCAATGTTCGATCAACAAAAATAGGGGCCAAATAAATGACAAATATCTATCACTTGAACTTAGCAACTAATTAATACAAGATTTATTACTAACTGAAGATAAAGAAGTAGACAATATAAAACATCAAGATGAAATACACCTTTAAGAAATAACATTCGCAATAAACACAATTGTTGTCTCCTGTGGTTTCACTACAGAGCTTGGCAAGCCTCCCTTGGTACAGCTATCAGCTAGAGAAAATACAATTAAGTGTAAGCCAAAAGCTGAGTTACATCTATCCATTGCCACCAACAGGAGCTCTAACCATATGGATTGCGAGGAACAAGTATTCAAGGATGAAGGGCAGTCTCAAAGTGATTTTTCATGGAAGAGGTATTACATTAGCAAACATCTTCTTGAAAGAAGAGAAATGCACTTTGAAAGACACCTAACATTTATCGGAATAGTGGATCTACAATAAATACTAAATATAGGGTTTGATATCGAAAAAAAAACATTCTGCAGTTCCAGTTTGATCTAATTACCTTTCTTTCTTTTGTCTGCATGTCAGGAAGAGTTGTTCCAAATACATACGAAATGAAATTCCCAGATACATCAAAATGTTGACCTATAAATAAACAAGTCAATTACCTACAATCCTTGTTGGAGATAATGAGCATATTTATAACTTAGACGTATTAGGACTTAGGCATAGACAAATAATAAAGTCTCACTCATAAAGTGATGTAATAATGAGGCATTTCATATAGTAATTAATGTGGCGGTTATTACTTAGGTATTTGGGAGTCACGTAATGTACTCATCTCCTCCTACTATGTAATGAGACATTGCATTATCTAATGAATGAATGAATTTCAGTCTCTCATTCTAAGTGTATTCATGTCCACACTTGTGTGTGTAAATCTCACATGGTATCAGAGCCACAATGAAGAGGAGAAGCCGAGGAAGTGGGTGAAGGAACCGAAGGACGGTTGTGACCAGAGAAGGCAACAAGGGTCTACTCACACACATTGGGCAGAAGACTTTGAAAAAAGGAGCAGGCCAAATCCAAATCATAAGATGCCAAAGAGAGATAGTGAGGGTTTGTTTAGTCACCAATCAGAGAATACACTAGTGCCGTTGTTCTAATCGCACCTAGAAGAAAGAGCTGCCACAAAGGAAATCTCTAGAAAAAGATGCATACCTATGGCATATTCGTCAAAGAGGGTCAATGCATATAGAGAGTCGTCGGCTCCATGTATAGAGAATCGTCATTGAAGGAGTAAGCCACCAGTGATATCAAATAAGAGGCATTGCGATTGAATGTATCGAGCAGGGATTCCATATGAGCATAGCTACCAAGATAAGGAGCCTCCAATGTGAGGGAAAGAGTCCATTGGAGAATTAAAAAGAAAAGTATATTGTCAGTGAAACAAGCGTTGTGTTATACTTTAAGAGTCGTTTTGAGTGGTTGTCTACGTGAAGGAAATCAAGCCATTGTGAAGCAAAGCCTAACCTGTAGCAGAGGCAATCGAAGAGAAATTTGAAAGAAGTCGTCATTTTGAAATTAATAACTCCTGTAGGAGATTTTGATCGCTCTCTGTCGTGGGATTTTATGAAGGAATCAGATCGCCATTGAAGTTTATTGATGCCCGAGTGAAGTGTCGTTTGCATGATTGTCTGTCCCAGCGGAGTTGGAGAACCCAACAGTTAAAGTAAGTTATCCTGTTGCATGGAATATGCATGACATGATTTGTTAATTCTGAAGACAAAATTTTGAAGAACCTGCATCTGCTTTTTTTTTGGAAAAAATGTAGTTTGTGGAGTGCACTGTTGTTTGGGACAGCAGTAGGGCTTTCAATTACTGAGCTGCAGCAATAATTTCAAATCTGTTTGGTGTAATTAAAACCTTTCAAAACAAATCGTGAGTTTATCTAATATAATGTTGGACAAACAAAAAATTTAATGGTCAGAATTTTAAATCATGGAAACAGAAGATGCTTGCCATATTTGAATATAGATGTTTGGATAAGCTTGTATCAAGAAAAGAAATCAGAGTGAAACCGATGTAGATGCCCAAGAAAAGTACAATGCGAAGAATCAAGATGTTGCAACGCTGATCGAGCTCTCAGTAATGAATGAGGTGCTTCCAGAAATTCAAGATGGTAATGATGCATTTGTCATGGTGGCGAACCTACTAAAGATGCATGAAACCAAAGGTAGAGCATTTTTTCCTTAAAAATATGTTACTCTCAATTAAAATGAAGCGATTTGACTCTTTGCCATATCATTTGCTAAAAATCAAGGGTATTAGATATCAATTGATAGGACAATGGAAGACGAAGACATGGTGGTTATAAATTTAAAAAATTTACCTTCTTCCAATGCAAATTTTTAACAAAAATTTGAACATTAATAGCACTGATAAGGATCTGACGTTCAAGTAGTTGAGCACTAAACTCTCGTAGCAAGACAAGTGGAAAAAGCAGATTCGGAATAGCAGTCTGAATGAGGCTTCTGAGGTAGCACTTGCAAGTTGCAGCAAAGGTTAAAAGCAAGGGTAGCAAACAGAGGGAAGAGAATGATGGAGATAAATCTTCCAAATCAATTAAAAATAGAAAAACAATTAAAAGTTTTATGGTGGAAAATTGGGGCATATAAGCATTTGCAAGAAGCGACCATGTGATGAATGTTACAATAATTAAACACATAGGAGTTAGTTAAGATCAACTTGGTCTAATGTGTCTTTAGGTAAAAGCGTGTTTCTTTAGTAAGCATTTGTAGTTATGCAATCCGACAATCACAATATGTTCTAGACATAAAGTGATCCGACGACTCATATTCTTCTCAATACTAACGGCTATATTGATCCGTGACTTAACACCCAATTGGTCCATAATCTCTATTTAAAGAGCATGAAGGGTCATTTGTTGAAGATCAATTTTGAGAAACTCTTATGTACAATTTTTTCTTTTGCATTAATATATTGTCTCAATTGGGTGCATTGGCTAGGGTCATGGATTGTTTCCCTCTTCAAGGGTTTTTACCACGTAAAAGCACTGGTGTATTGATCTTTGATTTAGTTGTGTGAGCAATTGCTTAAGGTGTTCATCCTGTGTGGAAATACCCTGTTTTGTCAAACATGGTATCAAAGCCCATATTCAGGCTCGCTCTCGTTGTTGATAGAGATCCTGAACTTATGTTGTCACATGCATCAAAAGAATTCTGGTTCTGTGCATTTCTAGGCAGCGAGCTGCTCCATTGCACCCGGAGCACGGCTTTCAATTGGAAACACTTTTCATTTCACCCAAAAAGGTTTCTATTTGCCCAAGATAAAACCTTTTTTGTTAGATCTAAATGTATAAAGTTTCATTATGCCTTTTTAATTTTTTTAATTGTGTTAATATTTTGGTTTTTTGTTTATATTCCCGGTTTGCTACTCTTTCCAATATGTGAATAGTCTCTGTTGTGCACTCTAGGCGATCTCAACAAATCAGAAACAGAGCAGAAAGCTTTTTGTTTTCTGTGTATGATTGTTGCTTTGTGCTTTAAATGAGCTCAACACAGAGAGAAAACTTGCATTTTTCAAGCAAGCTAATCGAGATATAAACCCATTATTGTTAAGTTTCGAAAAAAAATCGAAATTTCATTTGTTTTTTGTGCGACCATGTGAACGTTTTTTGCGGGCAAAAACAAGGATTTTTGGGACAAGAACACACTTCGAGGCACAGGGGAAAAAAACCACCTCCTCCATAACATTTTATACACATTTTGCATTAGCTCACTTGGTTGAAAGTTACTTTATTAAATAAGGGGTCTTGAGTTCAAGTCATTTTCATTAAATTACATCCTCCCCCCAATCGCCTTATTCTCTGCCCTCCCTCTCATCCTCACTCCTCTCCTCTCCATCCTGCCAACCCTTCACCTACTCGCAACCCTTCCACACCCTTGACCCGTTCATTAGGAGCTATATTTGCACTCCCACATTGTACTCATACATGTTGTCATTTTCGAGTCCCATTGACCTACTTTTGTGGTCATTCGTTGGACATTAATAAAGTTTGGACATTAATAAAATTATCTTGTCTTCTCTTATCTTATCTCAACCTGCCTCCCCTTCACCTACATACGACCCTTCATCTCCCCACAGCACCTGTCACCAAAACCCTCACCACAATTTGTCACAAATTCTTGATGTCTTCCCAACAAGTTATTGCCTCTTAAAACACTCCTTTGTATATGGGCACTGAAGCAAATTTAGAGGGTTAATAGAAGGCTAAATTAATTTTACAAGTTTCTATCAAACCCTCAACGGGATTGAATTATGGACAATGTGAATGGGTTAAGAGATTTGAACAAATGGAATTGATGAATTATAAATTACAAGAAAAAATCCATTCCCTGTTTTTTCTCATCTTGCTATATCATTGAAGTTACGGCTAGGAATTATGTTTTTGATCCCAAATTATCTGTGGGGCAAATTTTTTTCTTAAGATCTAAAGTGAAATTGGAAACTTTAAGAAAACATTTGAAGACCGTTAGAAAAAGCGAGTGTTCCTTTCATGGAGGAGGCGTGAACTTTGTGCAGCCCTCCCCCACTCCTCGAAAGCCTTCTAGTGTGCCCTTTTTCCTAGACATCGCGTCATCTCACCCAACTTAGATCCCCAAGCCATGTTCTCCCACACAACCTCCCTTCACAACATTCCTAGGCAACCTCCCACCCGCCTCTACTCCCCTACCACTCCATGCCACCTTTTCCCTGAGAGAGACATCAGGCGAGCAGCCAGAGCTATGAGTACCAATAGAGCAGCAGATGAAGAAGGCCTCTAGGATGAATTCCTTATGCAAGGCGTTCGATCTCTTGACTCACGTATTGTTGATTTATTTAACCATGTGGTATGTGCAAGTTTCCCTCGCTCCTAGACAAGGCACATCATTCACCCTATTCAAAAATCGGGGAATAGCTCTAATCCAAACAATACTAGGACTATCATGGTGGGACATACATTCTCTAAAATTTATGCCACAACTCTACATCAATGACTTCTAACAATTTGGAGAGTCGTCATCTCAAAGCTAAGAGACAGGTTGGTTTCTGCCCAAGTTACCAAACAACCGATCACATTTTCACACTCGGATCCATTATTAAGGAGGCTCGTCATGGCTCTTCCAAGGTTTATTATTGTTTTGTAGACCTTCGGAAAGCTTTTGACACAAAGCCACGTGAGGCTTTATTCTAGAGACTTTGCAACATCAACATATCTAAGACCCTCC
Source organism: Picea sitchensis (assembly GCA_010110895.2). NCBI lineage: Eukaryota > Viridiplantae > Streptophyta > Pinopsida > Pinales > Pinaceae > Picea > Picea sitchensis. The sequence goes on from SNQJ01S0029175.1 coordinate 180,169, forward strand.
TAGCAGCCATCATGAGATTGTATGAGTTAGTTTTGGGATGTTTCAGGTTGGCTCACGACCTCTCCAACTTTATTCAGAGTACCATTAGGGTAAAGCAAGATATGCCCCCTCTCGCCAACTCTTTTTGGGATCTATATTGATGAACTAGAATCTCTCCTCCACAAACACATCCATGATGGAGATGGTTGTCTCCTTCATCAGGTGTTGATCTCCCTACTCCTTTTCATTGATGAGATGATCTTGTTGGCCTCTACTCTTGAGGGCCTACAAAGGCAAATTGATGCCCTAGCCAGTTTTTTTGACCTCCAACAATTGACAATCAACTTGGGAGAAACCAAGGTCATGATCTTCAATGCATCCAAACGCCCTCTCATAGACTTACACTTCTACTTCGGGAGGGAATAGATTGAGATCAGCACAGCTTACACCTACTTGGGGGTCCAGTTCACGGAGCCTCGCTTTGATATGTAGCAAGCCCTCCAACCTCGACTCAACAAAGGGTATGGGTCCCTAGCCCTCATCCAGAGACAGTGCTTCCAAGGTCAGTTTCAGGACATCTCGTCCAAACTCTACATGCTGGAAACAATTATCAGACCCACAGTACATCTAGATCTACGCTTAGTGCCCCTTCCTAAGCATAGCATTGTGAAGGAGGTGATCCACCGAATAGGCTCGGGTCTCGTAGGAGGCTGAAGAGTATGAGCTTGGAGCCTGAAGGCCTCCTGTATGTATAAGGCTAAGCACCTCTGATCCAAATACCTAAAAAATCTCGTGAGGGTCTAAGTCCCCCTGAATAAGCAATGAAATCGCCCCCTGATCTCATAATAAGTGGGGCAATGGAGGATAAAGTGATCCTCAGTCTCAATCTCCTGAAGCTGGCATAGCTGACAAAGCCTATATGGTCAGTCGATCTGGTGATCTGTCTCAACCTGAAGTCTGTGAGATCCCACTTTGAATTGGCCTAGAGGAATGCAGAGAGCATGTACCCAGTGGCGGAATGTATATTGTGGTCGAGCGATGAGTCCATCCCTAAGCTCTAAGAAATGCTCAACATAAAATGTCATCTTTGGGTGTAATCCCCTAGGGGGGTTTACCCAAATGATCTGCATAAACCACCTATAAATGTCATCTCTGATAATCTTGTTCAACACTTGTTTGGTCGGTAGGAGATGGCCAAGTGCATCGAGAGAATACAGAAATGGAGGGAGGTGGTCCATCTGAATGCCCACGGACTCTAAAAGATCTGAAACCCCTGCAAACCAACCTCGAGCCCGACCCAATGGGCTAGAGAGGGCAATGGTCTCCGAAGAGCAATACGCCAAGTACGGGTACCGGTCACGCCCCTTCGTCGAGTTAGCTAAGCCTCGGATGCGATGCAGGAAAGAGACCAGACCAAACACTATCTCAAGTCGAAAGGGTCAAGCCCCAAACTCTGTATGCTTGCATTGAATGATGCAATAGAGAAGGGTCTAGAGTCTCTCAATCGAGGCCCAATCAGACTCCAATAAGGAAGGCCCCCAAATCTCTGAGCCATAGAAAACAGTGGGTCGAATAAGGGAGTCCATGAGAGACATCTTGGATGAGATATCCTGAAAATGGCGGCAGAAACACTGTCTCTCGAGAAGGGCTAGGGACCCATAGCCTTTGGTAATCCAAGGGTAGAGGGTCGGTCGCAAACTAAAACGTGGTCCCAAAAATCGTACTCCCAAGTACATGTAGGCACTAGTGATCTCGATCTCCTCCCCTCTGAAGAAGAAATGAAGATCCATGGACTTCTTCGACTCGTTGAAGATCATAACATTGGTTTTACCCAGGTTGACCATCAGTTGCCGAAGGTCGTAGAAGAGAGCTAGGGCATTCAACTGTCTTTGTAACCCCTCAGGAGACAAGGATAGGAGGACCACATCATCAAGGAAAAGCAAGATGGATATCAAAACCTAGTGGAGGAGACACCCAGCATTGTCCTGGATATGCTCATGGAGGAAGGTCTCTAGCTCATCGATATAAATCCCAAACAATATAGAGGACAGGGAACAACCCTATTTAACTCCGATAGTACTCCTAATGAAATATGACATCCCGTGAACTGCGAGGAAACGACCAAGAACCGACTCAGAGGCGCATGATGGAAATCAGTAGGGTATGGGAGATGCCAATGTCTCTAAGCCTCTGGAACAAAGCTTCTTTCAGGACGAAGTTGAAAGCCTTCTGAAAATCTACGAAGTAGCAGTAGAATTCCAAAGACCAATGTCGTGTTGTTAAAAGTAGTACCTCAAACAAGTGTTTCCCACATAGGCTTGGTGTCTACTATGTGTGGGAATGTCCAAAAGTGATCCTTAGAACATTAACATTACAAGATACAAAGTTAAAGTGACTTTCTAAGTATATTTAATGAAAAGGTGACTCAAGTGACCTAAGTTGTGATAAAGTGACTTTAAATCACAACCGTAGATCTAGATGGCCTAGGATTTAATCTCAGCGATTAGATCTTAGGTTTAGGTCATTTTCATCAAGATGAACAAAAAGGGGATTCTAGGGATTGAGGCACCATTCTTTCATGAGCATTGAATGAAGAGAGAGAGCAACAAAAAGAGTTGAAGCATAGGGAGTTATAGCAACAAGAAGGACACACTTCCCAAGGAGAGGAAGGGCATAAAAATCGAGGAGATTTTTCCAGCATTAATTGCAATCTGTATAGTACGGATTAGAGTGACCATACAACATAATAGAGTTGAGTCATACAACAGAAAATCGAGGCAGATTCTGGCACGATTTTTGAGGCATCCGTGTAGTCAAGCCCATATGGCTCCGTACAGTATTTACAGCAACCCGTGCACAATTTCAAGGTAGTTTCGTACAGCATTTATTGTTGTAGGTTGTAGCAGCCGTACAATAGTACGAAATTCTGGCACAAAATTCGAGGAGCAGTTTGGAACAGAAATCAAGGTCTAGCTTGGCACAGTTATCAAGATAAGTTTGTGTTTATGTTGTTGGAATAAATTGTTGTAAAAGATCATTTTCTCTAAGCTCAAGAAATAATAAAACTCTCCCTCTCTCTACTGGTTTTACCTTCGAGGTTTTTCAAGGGGCATTGCCTGAAAATTCTTGTGTTAATTTTCTGGGTTTGTTTCCTATTTCCGCATTTAGTTTTTGCAGAAATGATTCATTGTGTTTCAGTTTATAAATTTTTGTTTATAGCATTTACATTTCAGCAGCAAATGAAATGTGGGTTGGGCATTAAACTATGATGAAAATTTATTGAGACTAAAACTCGGTTGGGTTTGAGAATTTTTTCATGTGCCTCCTTAAAGATGGCCTAGAGGGTAAAGATGTAGTCAATGGTTTGATGATCGTGTCGAAATCTTGCCTGTCCCCTAGCTCTAAGGTGTCTATGCTCAAGCTCACTAAAGAGCTTCATATGGAGAGTCGTAGCATAGAGCTTTGAGAATGTATGGCCCACCATGATCGTCCTGTAATTGTTGGGATCCGAGCTGGGGCCCGATTTGTGTATCGAGTGAATGATGTGGTGTGACCAAGCCGAAGGAAAACCTATACGAACAACATGGTTGAAGAGATCAGCCAAGTGAGAAACCAAAGCACGAACATTATGCTTAAAGAGCTCTACCTGAAAACCTTCTTCATCTACTACTTTGTTGTTGTTCATCATCCAAGCGGCCTCTCTAATGTCCCTGTCTAAGAATAAGAAGCATGAGGAGGATGGGGAGGTGACCTGAATCTGGGTCTGTCCAAGAATGTCACAGAGAGTGGATATGTGGGAATACATGGAGCCGGGATCTAGGTCGGCTGGGAGGGGGGAGGATGGTATGCCAGAAGCTTTTGGGAGAGTGAGTAAGGGAAATGGATAAATCATGTCTCCTCTGAGAAATAAAGAGGTATTTCTTGCAGCAGAGGAGATGACGATAGGAAGATTTAAGGTTGGAATAGGAAGGGTGAGCATGGGTGAATGCATGTCGAAGTTGGCAGTGGAGGACATTGCATTCTTCATCGTACCATCGGTTCATAGGGCAGGAGTTGTGTTTCAGGGAGGTGGAAGTGGACCGAGTGGAGTGAGGGTGGGATTTGAGGGCTACATCCCAAATGGTGGATGAGAGGTAATCATATTTGGTAGTGGTAGAATCAAGTAGGGAGAACAAGGTCTCGGAGGGGAGCATCTGTCGGGGGTGGGTAGAGAAGGGGTTCGGGTCCCCCTCATCGGGGCGAAAGGTAGTGCAGGGTGGGCCCTGGGGATATGGGGGGAGGGGGGGGTGTCAGCTCGAAGAGAGAAGGAAATAAGAGCATGGTCTACGAGGGGGAGGGGGGAAACAAAGAAATGATGAATAAAGGAGTAAATTATGGCTAGCTAGGACATAATACACAACACTCGTGCCCCCTCTATGGTGCCAACACGTGAAAAAGAGAGATTCTGGAAAGCATGGGAACCCGTTCAGAATTAATAACTCGTGAGATTCCCCTAAGCGTGAAAGGTGTCGACCATTAGTTGTTAGAGGCCCTAATGCATCGTCAAACACCCGATGAAGCCCCATTGATTCTGGATCGATCTCCTAGATGTAGAATATGTGATCTAGCAGATAGTGGAGAGGAATCTGGGAGAGGCCGAACAAGGATCTCTTGTGCCTCGATGATGAATAGGATGTCAGATTACCCAAGAGCATCTTACAGTAGACCCGGCGATGACCAAAAAGACCCATTGTCGTTCCAACAACTAATGGAAATACATGTGCCTTATTGTCTCTCCTAACAGGTCCATAATTTGGAAGCCCAAGATCATGGTACCCACACAGGTGGAAAAGAATCTCTAATGAATGCTCTGACATTCCTAATGACTGCCCATTTCCCTGCCTGGAGTGCTGTTGTAACCTGTTCCCTAGAGCGTTTGAGCTATGCAACCTATGAGCTCATGAGATCTTCATCGAGGAAGATGTTACTGGAAAGTGAAAACAGACTTCGCTTAACTCTAAGAGCCCGAAGTCGATCAGCCGCAGACCTAAATCAGAGGAACGGAGTGGAATCAAACCTAATCCAAGCTCTATCAAGGGTCACATCTTGAAGATCCAAATTATCCTTAAGAAATGAAGTTCCAATCACCATGTGGTCTACGAATGGAAGAGGTAGAGGGAGTCCTCTCACTTTGAGATTTAGTTCTCGTGCTCGTCTAGTCCGTTTCTCCATGAGTTTAGCTTGCACGACCTCCTCTACTGCTGCTAGATGGGGGGAGGGATGTTATCCCTGCCTCTAACGACCTGTGCCCATGAATTGATGTGTGTTTTTGCTTCCTATTTGAAGGCAGCCTGCTGGGACCTAATCTCCTCTTGCTTGTTTTTAAGGTCGATAATCTCCGCATGTAGGGAGTCCACTACAGGGGTGGTGAAGGGCCTCCTGCTCCTTGTTGTCATTTAACTTCTTTTTCAATGATAGGTTCTCCTCCACAATTTTTGCAAACTTGTATGTGAGTTCCTCGATTTCTATCCAGAATGCCATGTTTGATGCTTCTAGTCGTTCTAGTCTCATGATGAAATCCCAAATGATCCCATTGTTGTACCCCTTTCTGGAATCATGTGTATCTTCCTTTAGACCAGTTGTTGATGAATCTGCACCCTTTAATAGGGGGGAGGTTGGATAACTCTATATGGGTGCCATTATAATCGATTGGAATGGTGAGTTGCCTGGAGGCATTGGGTCAGGGTTAGCTTGCATAGGCACTCGAGGTGCGCAGAGTTGGTCGCAACGACGAGGGTAGTCGCGACAGGGGCCTCATGCGGTAGCTCACAGAGCTACGGGGTCAGAGTGTAACAAACAACCAAACACTACTGCCATTTTATGTTGAGCATTTATTGGAGCTTAGGGATGGAATCATTGTTCAACCACAGTATACATTCCGCCACTGGGTGCATGCTCTTCGCATTCCTCTAGGCTTGTTCAGAGTGGAATCTCACAGACTTCGGGTTGAGACACACCACCCGATCAACCGACTAGACAGGCTTTGCCAGTTATGCCAGCTTCAGAAGATCAATATTGAGGAGCACGTTATCTTTCGTTGCCCCACTTATTATGAGATCAGGGGGCAATTTCATTGCTTATTCAAGGGGACTCAGACCCTCACGAGATTTTTTTAGGTATCTGGATCAAAGGTGCTTAACCTTATACATACGGGAGGCCTTCAGACTCCGAGCCCCATACTCCTCATCCTCCTACGAGACCATACCCTATTTGGCGGATCACCTCCTTCACAGTGCTACCCTCAAGAAGGGGCACTAAGAGACAGACCGACACTAACGCAACCCTGCACTCAAGATCAGTGCAGATCCATGAGACCTTCCCTCACCCCACGAGTTTTCAACGACATGACCAAATCAAATCCCTTCCCAGAAGAAAAAGGAGATCTTCCTGACCTCGTTGATGCACTACCTCTACCAGTCAACAGCGCAACGAACGATTTAGGAAGACTACTAGCTCCACCTCAGGACACCCTACTATACTCAGCTTCCTTCATTCGGCCTCGGATGGTGGGAGAGATGGGTCCACTCCAGGATAGACCCACTTCCTTTCTTCTTCTTCTTCTTCTAGCTCCTCTTCTTCTCCTTAGATCTCCACCTAAGGTACATTAAATCATCAGAGCAAATCTCCGAGCTCGAGGTCAAGGGTGCTTCATGCCTTGGAGCTGATCTCACTCTTTAATACTCTACCTTATTGGACTTTACTTTCTCTGTTTTGTCTTTTATAGAAGACCTTTTGGTACTCCTGCATTGTATTGACATCATTGTACTCAGTAGTCCCTTTGACCTAATCTTGTGGTCATTAGTCACATTAATAAAATTATCTTATATTATCTTATCTTATCTTTCTTCAATAACATGGCTCATCACACTCAATCAGCAAGGCTTATTGGGAGATGGTGGTCTGGCACATTGTGGGGTACATTAGTCCTTGTTTCATATAAAGTGTCATATTTAATACTTAGGGCATGTGAATAAGGATCATCGGTTGAAATTGGAAAATGAATCATGAGCTCAGAAGTTATGCTTTTTGCCTTGTTTCACCTTGGTGACCATCCTAGGCATCCTAGTCTCATGTTGTCACTCCTAGGGAAAAGGGGTACTACTGGTAGTTCCTTGAAAGGGGTAGCGTACCATTCCCGATCATACTTACCACTTTTCCATCCTTGATCCCTCCATTCTCCCACCTTTTGGGTAATGTGGTTACATTCACATCAAAAAGGCATGTACCTCATTCTCTAACGAGAAGAAGGGGCTAAAGGCCCAGAGGTAGATTGCAGTTGGCCAATAATAAAGAAAGAAATGGGATAATGAGAATATTCAAAAGCCATAAATCCATACTTGAGCTCTACCCCCTCATTAATGTCGATCTCCCCTAGTCCTAATGCAAATAAAGTGCTAATAAATGCTTGAAACCTTTTAAAGGGGACTTGAAGATCAAATAAAATAAAGAAAAAGGCAAATAAGGGGTTTGGAATTTAAAAAGTGCCAAGGAAAGGGGTAACTCAATCACCAAGTGCACCCTCTACAAAGGCACTTATAGAGGTCAACCCATACATTGTCTTGCATGTTAATGACCCCATGCCCAAAAGTAAACCCCATGACCACCTCACATTCATTACATATCTCTAATGGGTCATTCCGGAAAATATCTCTACTTGGGTATTGGCACACCTAATAGGTTCTTTTGATGATCCTCCCACACCCAATCTTGCCAAATTGCATAAAGTCTCGGGCTTGTGTGAAGTTTGAAGGGGATACCCAATGAGAGTTGTTCATTTTGGCTTTTGTATTAATAGATCGCTTACCTTTTATGGTTCTAAGGACTATTGCCCCTTGTGATTGTTGGCTTTACTTGAATCCATGGTTTTGATTGGATTGGGTGCACCTGACATTGTCTTTGGAGGACGTCCCTCTAATTTCACCCAGGACGTTGTGCACTTCATACAGGACATAGCACATGTGATGCAGAGCATTGAGTCACTTGATGACTTGGCACCCTCCAATATAGACTCTCACACCTTTAGGCCTTGGACAATGGACAGATGGGCTTTGATGTTGCAGATATAGCTTGATGGTCATTCAGAGGGCAGGAAGCCCCTCACCTTGGGCAGGATACCCTAGAGCTCAGTAGGGCTTTGCTTTATGATGTTGCACTTGGAGACAATCACACACCTCTTAAGAGAGGATACAAATCCTTCTTCACCCAAGACGTCATGCCCTAGCTCTTGGACGTTCCACACATGAGAGGTGACATCACACTTTCATGGGGTTTGAGCCACCTTGCTTGAGAGATGCTTCATGTTGATGACTTGGCACTTGAATTGTGATGAGGTGTGATCTTTTGGAGATTTTACGTGACCTTTGACATTGCTTGCACCTTTTCACGGAGAGATGTGGCCTTTGGAGGCACCTTTTCACTTCTTGAGGACGATGTCATAGCCTTTGGAGGCTTCTATCACCACACATGCCACCATTGATGGGACATTTTGATATATTTTCATTGTATTTTTTTCCTAGAGGCTATTTGAGGGGTCATCCTTGACCTATCTCACTTGTATCTTAGCATGAACACAAGGAAGGAGTACCCGACATTTGAAGAACTTTGGACTTGCTATGCTCAAGAAGAATCAAGGATCAATGCAAAAGAGAAACCTCGAAAGAAATACGATGATCAAGCCTTCACAGCAAGATTCAAGAACTTCAGGAACAAAAGGAAGTTTGGTTCAAGGAGGAAGCCAAATCAAGAGAAAGACATTTCAGAAATACAATGCTTCAACTGTAAAAAGTATGGTCACTACAGGAATCAGTGTCCCGAGCTAAAGAAAAGGAAGGAGAAACACGAAACATCGATTGCCGAAGAAAAGGAACCTACAAAGAAGACTAAGCAGGATGGAAGAGACTTCTTCTACTAAAAGGTAACAACACTCGTCTTATTCCTTGTACATTTCTTGTCTGCATCATCTCTGTACATATCTTGTATATCTATCTCTTGGAAGATAATGTGTTCCAAGAAGAACTATACCTATGGAAGAACAAACAAGATGAAAAAGAGTATCATTAGATATTACACATGAAAGAATGAAATATATCATGTGAAAGCCATTACAAGATAAGCCGAAATCAGAATCAATCCTGAAGAGACTTAGAAGTCAGACATCAAGAGAAATTGGAGAAAGACTTATGACGACAACTAAGATGGAAGCGTGGACTCTGTCAGACAGAAGAGCCAATTATATATATTG